>KN492694.1:0-48997 GCA_000787155.1 Scartelaos histophorus
AAGACAACATTCTTCAAAACTACCATTGTATTTATCACAGCAGTGACACTGTACTTCCTGGGGTCAAGGCACCAAAGTTCACCCACTGACTAAACAGGCACCCACTATATTTGTATTAGAAGATGTGATGAAACACTCGGAAATGGAACTCTGAATGAATGAATACATAAATAAATGGGAATGTTCCTTAGGATAACATTAACGCTCCAATATTACTCCAAATTGAGTCTTGAGCTTTAAGTCTGATTATAATGTTGTTACCTCATCAAAAATAAACCTGGAGTTGTGTTTTGTTTCATTCACACATGTTTGAGTGACCCTTTATTATTAGTCTCTCTACATCTCCAAAGTTCAAAATGCTAAAAACAACCTGTTCCACCTTGTGATGTCATGTAGTGGTAGTTTCCAAGTTTACAGCTTCTTTTTACCTTTAGCTAAATAGAAATTGGCAATTCCAGCACTGAAATCACCCAAATGATTCTAGTAACAATGTGTCAAGTTTAAAAACACAGTGGAGCACTCCCTGTATTACAACATGACATCACAAGGTGGAACAGGTTGTTTTTCATTTTGAAATAAGAACCTAAATATTCAGGGTCTGTGTGTTAAACATGTGTAAATGAAACATATTTGACCTTTTATAGCTCAAAAATACCTTAAAACACAGTATTTTTATTGTGAGTGGTCGCCCCTCCACAGATCTGAACTGTAACTTGGCCTTGTTGGCGTCACCTTGTCTCCATAGAGATAAATAAGTTTATTGTCATACTAAGAAACATTCCAAAGCAATCACATCTCCATGGAGACAAACGGTTAGCTGACCCTTCTTTTTCCTAAACATTGACGATACAGATTTTCAATGAATTATTGCAATTTAACACGCAGCAGTTTAAACTTTGCTCCAATACTCCATACTTTTACTGACAGGGGATTGATTGGCTGTAGACTCCATTACAAGTTGATTGGAAATATTGAAAATTAAATAGGCCTACTAATCAATGCCAAGACTAGGATTCAAGCTAGACATTAATTTGAGTATTGATACTAAAAAAGTCACATTCACAGACAAAAATGAACCTTTCCTGAATAACTTTAATGTGATTTTGAGCTATATCAGTACAAGTATAAGATGGACCATTATGGAACCTACCTGGACCACTGAGGGAGTGCACAGATTTAAAACCACATCGGAATAGGAAAGAAAATATGATTTAATGTAAAGATTGTGATACTGGAATCGGTATTGAGTGTCGAGTCAATTTTCTAGTATCAAGACTGTGCTCATGTCAGCACCTTTTTAGGGCAATGACATAAGCAGGTGACATTTAGTGCAAAGGTACAAATCACGTTTTCTGTCACTGGACTCTGATCCATATGGGGAAATCATTCACCAATACGCACGGGTTTTTTTTTGTTTTTTTGTTTTTTGTTTTTGTTTTGGGGGTGTGGGTTGCAGTAAACGCAAGGACTAGTTAAGCACTGCTTCTGTTTTAACGCGAATTTTGACGTGTTAGTTCAAGTTAACATTAAAAAAAAAAAAGAACGCTAATTAAAAATATATGTTACGTAAAAGATTGTTTAAAATGCGTGACAACTGCGGGAATATCTATAACTGTTAAACTTTCACCACTCTGAAAGACAAAAAAAAAAAAGACAAAAAAAAAAAAAGACTGCCAATCATGTTAAAATAATCAAATAATAAGCAAAATGAATTGGGGAGAAATTAATTAGTTAAATGTGCAAATCGTTATGGGTCATTGTGAGTTTTATCGGTTTTTCCAATTACAGTGATAAGTAATTTTTGGCTTTATATTGTATCTTTATTTCCAAAATGGTTGGTAATAGTTATTTAGCCTCAATGATCAGTGCGCAAAAAGTTCGTGCCAAGCCTTGTGAGAATGGTGCGAAACCACGGACAATCTGGCACGCGTGAAACATCGTCAGAACGTTATTTAAAAGCTAAATTTGCTCAGTATAACAATCCCGTCATCATATTTATACATCCAAAACCAAAGCACACATTTTTACGCACTTACTTCAACCGCCGCACTTCATCCGCGCGTCAGATCCATCGCTGCGTGTCCTCCTTCACTGGCACACGTACCTCTCCATCCATGCACCTGCTCCGATGCGCCGACCTTTACGCACGGATGTTTGCCAAAAGTCGCGCGCTTCCCTCCGCCTTCACCACAAGCGATTTTCTCTGGACATTTTATTTTAACGAAGCATCCGCGCGTAAATCCGAGTGGGCTTTTTTGGAGAGGGCGAACGCGTGGTGTTGGAGAGCGCGCGCGAGTGGGAACAGGGACGTCTTGGCACTGAAGCGGCAATAGAGGAGAAGAAGAGAGGGATAAAGAGAGAGAGGGAAAGACAGAGCTCGTACGTCACCATATACGTGCTGCGTCGGTGTTCTTCGGCACATCCACACTTTTGAGTCACGCATGGGTTACGTATCGGTGACAGAACGATCAGCGGGACGCCACACCAGCGGAGTGGCATCAGACCGTTACGCGCCTGTCTGAACTGGCCCCGGACTTCGCGCTCGATAGGCTCCCTGGATTTTTATTTTATTTTTTTCCCCCCTGTAGATTGCGTAAAAGCTATCGCCAAAGTGCTCCCAGAAATCAATTTATGCCTTAAGATAGTGGAGACAAGAAGGAGGGAACGTTTATCTAAAAATTGTGTAAAAACAGTTTGAAGATATCACATTTTTTAACATGCAATAAATTGTTTTGACTGGAATCAATAAAAAGCAAGAAAGTTAAAGTTGAGTATATCCATAGTAGAATAAACAGGCAAAAAACACAATGGGCTATATTTTGTTTAAAGGACCTATAGCATTATATATATTATATTTTGGATTTTGAGGCCATGTTATAATTTTGTTACCATCTCAGAAAATGTTTGAATAACCCTGGTTTATGGTCTGTTCCACCTTGTGTGTGACATGAACTGGTATTTTTCAAGTTAACAGCTTCTTTTTATGGACGGTTCAGTGGGACAAAACTGAAATCACCCAAATGATTCTAAGTAAGGTGTATGGAGTTTGTAAACACAGTGGAGCACTTGTATTACCTCGTGACATCACAAGATGGAACGTTTTAGAGAAGCTTACATCTGCAGGGTTTGTGTGTTAAACAACGTGATCAGCAAACAACATTATAACAGATCAGAAAACTGTAATATGGGCCTTTAATTTGTGCTTTTTTATTGAATCATTTGGATAATGGTTCGAAGGATTATTCACTAGATGCCCTTCCAGCTCTAGGTGACGTGTCTTGCCCAAGTACACAACATCAGTTATACATCTTTATATACAATACGTATGAGTTATACATGTTTAACTCCATATACTTTTGAGTTAATCAAATCTGGTTTAAAATAGTTGCTTTGGTTGAAGTTTCTTGCTCCAGGCATAGTATCATGACTACTGCGATTTGTAATATCTGTGATATTTATATTACATACTGCTCAAAAGAAAATTAAAGGCACACTTTGAAAACACATTGGAGCTTAATGTGAAAAAATAAATTTAAAAAATCTGGATGCCACCTCTTTTAATGGAAATAAATAACAGGGGCACTAGAGTGGCAACCATGAGACAAGCCTTGATACAGGGCTGGTTTTACATGTGGAGATAGAAGTTTCTTGCCCTCTTGGTCTTTTTTGGCTGGTTTTCCACTAGGCCATTCCTTAACCCTACAGAAGGTGCACAGAACCATCTCCAGAACATGGAGGAGAGTTACTCTATAGACCGGGAGTTGCTCTGCAGCTGGGCAGGGCCCCACAAGATATTGAGAAGCATTTTGAGTTACAGAAATTACATTTTGGCAAAATGTACTTGCCCACCAAATCATTATTCCACTTTGTAGGCTGAATATTATATTTCCATCAAAAGAGCTGTCATCCTTTTGTAAGACATTGCCCTGTCCATATTTGTATAGATATCCAACATTTTTTAAAAACATTGAGGTGTGATATGTTTTCAAAGTTCCTTTAATTTTTACTAGTCATATCCATATATTTTCTCTTGTGGATCAAAAAAGTTTGTCAAAGTCTGAGTATGAAGAAAAATAGTTCTGCTCACAAAAGCAGTGTTGTACATGCACTAAAAGGATCTTGGTTTGATTGGAAAATGCCCTGAAGCAAGTCCCCAAACTATCTCCCTATAGTCCCTGTTCCTGCTCTGAAGACATGCAAAAAGAGGCCAAGTACCAGCGCTACTTTTTATAGACTAAAAAATATTTGATCTTAGTTTTCATCTACCTTACTTTCTTACCTGGTGCTCAAACTAGATTCATAGTTATAGCACTCTGAAATGAAGTACATATTATAAACTGCAATGGCTCTCAGGAAAAAGCAGAATGTCAACGTCATAGCGACTGTCTGAATCTGATTGGCCGAACAGTCACAAAAGTGGAATAAAAATCTAATTTTAATTAAATCCAGTTGCACAGCAAAATGGATTCTCACAATATTTGTGAGTTCACAAACTCACAAGACTCCATGTTGGCGTCCTCCCGCCGGTGTGAGACGACCCAGACCAAAATACCTGACAATGCTGACCTCAGCCTATTTTGTTTGTGAAAAACATGTAGAACAGAAGTGCTTTGTACATTTGATTTTTCATCTTATTCTGCTGTTGTGACGCTTCAACCACAAAGAATCAAATAGTTGTCATTACGTTCTGCCTTTCCTGATCACTTTCAGTGAGAGAATGTGTAGAATTCAATGCACACACAATCACACAGATCAGTCTGCTGTGAGCCACTTTACAGACATCTTCCCTGTCCACAGATGCACAAATGCATCCCTCTGAACAGTATTCACAAACTAAATAGTCTGTATTTCTGCTAAAATAGGCTGTTCACACCACAAACTTGCTCTGTGATTGGTCTGGTCTACTGGTTATGCAGCGGGTACTTGACCAGATGAATTCTTGTGAGTTAATAAACTCACAAATAATTTGAGAATTAATCCTGCCCCCAGAGGGTCAACGCAGGTTATAAACAAATGCTACATCCACATATTTCCAATAAAACAATGGAATACAATTTGGATTTTGTGATTTTCATGAACTAAAACAAACTTAAAAAGAATGATTTGACCAATGGGCTGGACACACAGGGATGACGTCACTCCATCTCTATTTCCAATGGCACTTGAGTGACAATGTGAAAATCACCTTTTGTAACTCAGTAGTGCTGGTGAAAACGTTGTGCATGTGGATGTGCACGAGGGCCTGTGATGCAAGCTTGAACATTAAATACAAAAAAAAAAAAAAAGATTTTGTCGCTGTGGCCAACACAACAGTCAATCAGATAGAGTTTCTTAAGAGAGCGATGAGCTGACCTACGAACATTACGATCAAATCAACACTCACTGTGCCAGATTTTTCACATTTATGGTAGTAATTATAATGTGTCAGTTTAATATAGTGCTTAGTACACTCAGAGACACTTTACAGAGCATTATTCATTCACTCCACACTCGGTGTTGATGGTGGTAAGATTATAGAATATTTTTCAAAAAGGCTACTAGAAATATATGAAAGAAAACGTCTGCCTTTTATACCCAGGGTCATCTTTTTCTTTCATTTGTGAAGCAGAGTTAATAAAAATATTTCAGTCGGTCTGTGCAAAAAAAAATATGTGAATACTCTTAAAACTTCATAATTTCCTAAAATGTCCAGGCCAGTCTAGTGCCCCTCACCTGCCCTGGCTGCTGCAGTTCATCACTCCCGTCCGGTGAGTTGGATTTTCCACCTGACATCATGAGCGTCCCTGTCACTTTTCGCCCTGTGTTTGGAGCCCATTCATCTCCGAGTTTGGCCATTCATTAAGGCTTAGTAACGATGAAGGGGTTAAGAGTTTTGAAGCGTGAAGGTCTTTCTTCATGCTTCATTACAGGTGCACTGTGTTACTTTTCTGATGGAGGGTACGCCTACTTTACTCTGCTATATTATTGCTTTGCCTTGAATGTTCCACAGTACGACATCCAAGAAAAAATGCAATCTTACTCTGAAAACAGCAGAAAAGTTACATTGTGCACATGGGCACATTTTCAAAGCTACATCAGTGTATTATGTAATGTATTATAAGCGTATTATCATTATGAATTGGTTAGTGGAAGTGGTTTTCTCAAAATAACGCCTGGAACTGCACAGCTCGATAGTCAGATGAGACCAGTACTCACCTTGAAGTCAATCCAAGTCTTTGTGAATGAATGCGCTTTTCAGTTGTACCTCCGTTTGTCGCAGCTCCGGTCTTCTCATCCAAAAAGCCATTCAGATCACAATCTCACGGTCTCTCATTTCTGTCAAAGCTCCCGGCCACTTTATAGAAGCAGCCTCTCACACGCCGGGCTTCTTCCACCTCCTCCATGAGAAAATAGTCCCCTACCATCCGTCTAAAGTGCTTTCTAATAATACCGACATGCATGCAGCTGTGTTCTACGGAGATGGATGGTTGCTTGATAAGAAGAGATGAGATTGGCGATTTACAGAGCGTTGTTTGTTGTGTGTGGAGGTTTGGGGGGTCATCCAATTCCCTGTGTTACTATATTGAAGTGCGTGCATCTGGGAATACAATTTTGGCAAGAGTTTTGAGCGCTGCTGGAGCGGTAGGAGAAGGAGGCTACAATCAGGACAAGATGAGGAAGAGTTTAGGATGGGGTTGTGAAAAGCATCGGAAATCTGACACTAATCAACGCAAACGCTATTGTTGAAACTAGATTATCATTTGAGCAGGTTTAGATACTAAAAAGTCACAGGACAGAGATGAACCTTTCCTGAATGTCTTTAGAATGATCTTGAGCTGTATTGGAACAAGTATAAGAGCACATGGACTAGTATATGCCCATGGACAGTATGGAGCCTGCCTGGAGGGATTACACAGATATAAGGCCACAAGGGAATATAAATGAAAGTGCTACTATTTAATGTTGAAAATCACATTCTGTTGTCTAAAGAAAGAGTTTTTTATTATCATTGCTGCATCAAAATCGGTACGGAGTATGGAGTTTGAAATTTTAGCATCATGACAACACTACTTAAGAGATCAATACTTTATTCACTCTGGCTTTCAAATGGAGATGTTTGCCTGGAATGTTCCGCAGTGTGGCATTACAACGGAGGCAGTAGCTCAGATGAGCGTTTGTTCACTGATCCAGAGGTTGGAGGTTCTCAACATAAAAAAACATCATCAGTTGAGCAGTCAGATCCACTGACCCACAGGTTGGCGATGCAATTCCAACTCCCACAGAAGAAGCCGTTGTTCTGTCCATGGGCACGACACCTAACCCAGTGTCTTTGTACACTGTTGTATGAATGTGAGTGTGTGAATAATTCCTTGATGTAAAGTGCTTTGAGTCCCTTGAAGAGAGAAAAGCACTATATAAAAATATGACCATTTACCATTACACATACTACTACAATATCTCACATTTATGTTAACACCGGAGTGAAATAAAAATGCTGTCTTTCTTTGAGTGTTCCGTGCTTGCCTTTTCACTGATATGACCTTGGTTGATAACTTTAATGCAATAATTCACATTCCAGGCAAAACGGTAATAGCCATCCTGTTCGAATCCTGAGGGGTTTGGAATTGGACCATAGAGGGTGAAAAACCTCTTTTCTCAAATGTAAAAGACATCTCCTCCTGAAAAGTCTTCTAACATTCAGAACAAAAGATATCACATCCTTTATTTGACATTAAGAAGAGTTTGGTGATTGGATTGATGATTTAGCATAAATACACTTCCACAAAAACAGACCTGGAGTTGTGTTTTTTTCATTCACTCATGTTTGAGTATTTTTTTATTATGAGTCTTATGAATCTCTAAAGCTAAAAATTCTCTGTTCCACCTTTTGATGTCATGAAGTGGTAGTTTTCAACTTAACTACCTTTTATTTTTTGTTTAGTAGAAATTCCAGGACTGAAATTATCTAAATGATTCTAGTGAAGGTGTACTAAAAACACAGCGGTGCATTTCTTGCATTATTACATTAACAACACAACTCCAGGTATGTTTTTGACAAGGAAACATGACATAGATCAGAAGATTGTGTAGTATGAGCTCTTGAAATACACTCTCTCTCCTCTTCCTTCAGATACATACTGCTACTATTGTGTGCCTAAACCTCACAGCAGCAGCAGAACCATCAGCCTCCTCAGTATCTCCACAGGACAGTCGATCATTATCACTAACATCTCCACCATGCCAGTTCAACATTGAAATGTCTTCTACATTAATCTGTTTCCTTTTGCCCTCCCATTAAATCACACCTCATAAGTCCACACAGACTCTTACCACATTACCAGGATAAATATTACAGCTCTAAACTTTTTATGGCCCAATGGTTTTAAAAACCTGTATGGGTTTATAAAAGTGATTAAAGGCACCGTACCTGACTTTTACTGTCTTCACAATGTGGAAACAAAACAAGTTAATTTAAATGGTTTGCAGTGATCCAAAGTTATTCCTAACTTACCTTTTGCATAACCTTGCATAGAAAAATGGATTCTTGTGATATTTGTGAGTTCACAAACAAAAAGAATCCATCTTGGCCCTGCGAGTGTGAGATGGTCTGACAGGTGGTCAGACCAATCACACAGGCACTGAGGTTTGTGTGGAAGCCAAAAGCAAAGCACCCAAATAAACCAAAACAACCATGGTGACAGCGACAGATCTACTTCAGCCTATTTTAGCGTTAGTACAACTACTGTTTGTACTGTTTGGAAAACATGCAGAAGGTTAGTGCTTTGTGTATTTGTGCACAGGGAAGACATCTGTGCTGTTCTCTCATCTCTCTTTCATTATGCTCCACTGTTGTAAAGCTTTGACAAATCGGACTAAATAGTTGTCACAAAGCTCCGCAATTTCCACTCGCTTTCAGTGCGAGGCATTCCAGATTGATAATGTATAGAACTCAACTGAGAATCTATAAAATGATGCCACATCACGGCCATCGCACATGGTGGGATTTAATCCTCACAGTTACTTGTGTGGCCTGACCAAAAACAAGCAAATATTTTTTATTGGAGCAGAGAAGAGCAGTTTAAATCTCTGGGGCTTTATTGGGCTTTGGGTGCCCCCCTCTCCTTTCAACAGCACCTCTGGGGGCTTAACAGCAGACCCAGCATCCTGGAACCACCTCCCCCATCCCTCTGATCCTTTCCACTCAATCAGCATCTTATGGGCAGTACCACTCACTCCAAGGACCCTAAGCACCTTCCACAATGACTGCCCTGGGAAATTGCAACAATTCACTTCCACCAGCAGGTTCCAAGCTTTTCACTGATATTTGATATATAAGCTTTTGACTGATATTTCCCTTGCTTTTGCTCATGTGCATCTTCACTGCTTTTCTCTCAGTGTACAGTGAAATCCACAAGAGCCACCTGTTTGGTTGCCTTTGACCAAATGATAATGTCAGGCCAGGGGCTGATACAGTATCAACAATCTCTACTGGGAATTTAAACTGTCTTCAGAAATCTACTCTCATGTCCTAATCATCTGCAAAATTGTGAAAATCCCCATGGTGCCAATGTCTTTACTGGCCACTTCCCCTGGTCTATGGAAAGTGATGAACTGAGGTCTGTTGGTCTTTAGGCTAGTCTTCTTTTTCTTCCTTTCTTCCTCTTATTCCTCAGCATACTGGGCAAAAACCTGGTCATGCTGCCATTTAAACCTCCCCTCCGTCAGGCTAAGAGATACTAGTATCCCAGTCTGTTGTGAGACAAGTTAACTTCAGCATCCTAATTATTCACTGCAAAGAGTTTGTACTTTTCACAACATTCAAAGACCAGAGTAGTGTTGTTTATGGTAAAGTTTACAATAACAAGCATGCTAACACGCACTTCCAGATGATCGGACATTTAAGTACTTGAACACAGCACACTTATTCTGTATTAGGGCAAGACACATTATGCTCAAATACACAGGAAAGAATCTGGTATAGGACCTTGACCTTCACATACCATAGCACAAAGCAAGAAGTTTCTCTTTTTTACACTTGCCTCCACATGAAACTAAAACATGGAAATGAAGCTAATTCTCATGCTAATTATTCACTTTTCTCCAAGTTCAAATCTCAGTTGCTCACTGCTGCATGTTGCCGCAGGAGCCTGGCAGAATGGATCTATCTCCATAGAGACACGTAGACGATACCACGGGGCCAAGTTACACGTCAGCTCTGTGGAAAAGCATGGAAAATTTATTGAGCCATAAAAACACCTGTAAAACAAAAGCCAGAAAAGTACGTTTAATGCCATGCTGTATAACAAGAGAAAGTACTAATATTGCTATGGAGAGGCAATCCTGCTCATTCCCAGGTGCCGGACCGTCCATCAGAAAAGTTACATAATGCACATTTATGACGGCAAACTCTCGCCTTCTCAGACTGGGTTGTTTAATTTTCCAACATATCCCTTGTAATAAAAATGTAATCAAAACCGCAGCCTTATATAATGACATACATTATTTAATCAAGGAATGAAGTTATTAGAACCCTATATACGCCATTGGAAGCAATACGCCGGAGTCACGTTGAGTCTTGGTTAATAAGAAGTTGATAGGGTTTGAATTCAGTGGCCAGACTCTCAGCTCTTAGAATGAGTGTCAAACACAAAGAGTGTGTTTCATGCTTAATACAATAGAGATAAGAGCACTTTATTAGACTGACCCTCTTAAGAGACAATGACTGCTTTTGCTTAAAATACCAAATGTTCCCAAAAAATAATGACAACGAGATAATTGCGTTTCGGGGTTAAGAAAATGCCAGATATCATGGGGAGACTGTTTTAAATTGGTATATGTTAATTTCCTTTTCTTTTCTCGTGTTATAATGTGTCTGTGTAATCCCCCAGTCGTTCAGGTATGATCCCTAGCAAAAACATGCCTCAAAAACATACTTAGAGGTTTGTGATAAGGAAACAACATTACAACTAGGGATGTAACAATACCCGGAATACTGTGATATTTTATCGTCAAAAGTCTCACAATAATATCGGAGTCCATTATTCTGTAAAGCACTTTGAATTATTTTGTGTATGAATTGTGCTATACATATAAACTTACCTTGCCTTGGTGCAGCAACAGCTAAAAACAGAGGGAACTACATGACCATGATCCTTTGGTGTTATATGTGCAAAATGCATGAAGAAATAATGGTTACTAAGCTATTTTAAATAATAATTCTTAAAATTGTAACAGTACAAAAGACTTTTGAAGAAAAAAAGTAGTGTATTCACAATTTTGTTAGTCTACCCAAAATTTCGCAGTAAATATCAATCTGTTGCACAATCTGTTGTAAAAAAGGGATTTTGATACCTTTACATCTCTAATTATCAGAAAGACCATTCAGATTAGAGAGAGGCATTTTAGGTTTAAAACAACTGGAATTCAGCACTGGAACTGGCAACCCAAATAAGAGACTGATGTGAAGTTCATTGCTGAGAACCAAAACACAAAATTATAACATGAATAACGTGTCTATCATGTCCAACGTTTTTATAAGAATAGATCATCATTATAATTGTTATAAAGCTAATGGTATATATCTGTGCTAAGCTATGTTTGATTTGTTATGAAATTAAATATCTTAACTACAAAAATCTTTAAATTTCCCTAGGCTAACCCACCACGTAGAAAAGATGACTGTTTTTCTACAGTTTAAGATGGTCATGCTGGTAGTGTTAAAATTTCTAACTCGAATTTGATACAAAAAATTGTCTCAATACTCAATACAATACCACAATTATAATAACCTGTAATAATTATAATAACAGACAGACCCAGACTCACTTCCAAACAGACCCAGACTCAGCTGCAAACAGACCCAGACTCACTCATGTAGACAGACCCAGACTCACCTGCGCAGATAGACCCAGACTCACCTGCGCAGTTAGACCAAAACTCACCTGCGCAGACAGAGGCTGGCGGATAGAGTTGTAAAAGGGTGATTAGTTTTATCTTAGCTCTCCATTTCTATTCACAGACCACTTGTCTTTTCCAACCAATACCCACCTTGACCCCTTTCTCAAGGCACCGGGGATCGCCAGAGTCTGCTTGCACGTGCTAGCTCACCCATAGCATTCATATCCTCCTTGGGAACATGAATCCCAGAAAAAATCCGGTCCATTTGAAGTTGTGAGTCACTTGTGGCACCCCCCCGAAACCTATCACACTGAGAGAACACTGCTGAGAATATAGATCCCCCTCCTCCTCTTCCTCTTGCGTCTTTCTGCATTTGTAGTAAAAGTCAGCGCACTAATTCATTGCCACGGGATCGCACTAATGGATATAATTGCGCTTTCACATATCTCTGGCATATCGGAACATAACCTCTGATGAAAGGTCTTATTTAAATACTATTAGCGCCCCCCTGTGGTTACCCCCTATTGCGCTTCCTACCCACTGTTACATTGAAACAGATAGGGAGAGATATTGGAAGTGGAAATAATATGGTAATGTGATATTGCTGTGTCCCATCGGTTATATTGCAGAATGAGCGGTGGGAAGTTTAGACAGTGTAACTTTTTAGAGGAAAAATTAGACAAAAATGTTAGATTTTTTTTATTACGCTAAAAAATTTAAATGTTGTCCCCATTGTAATTCCACTGTATGGCATAAAGCGTATTTATATCCAAGAAAATAGTTCTGAAGTATGGTTTTAAAGTGGATCTATAATGAATCCTCCTGGTAGTTGTAGTAGTTTCCCTTCTCATTCACCCACTCAAAGTTGTAATTATAGTGATTCATGCATGTTAGAGTAATCTTTTTTCACTGCTGTATTCAAGGCGTCACTGATGTTCTTGCTTCACCTTAAGTTTTCCAAAGTATCCATTCTACTTCTATATCAACATTGAGACAAAAGAGACACCTCCAGGCAAAGTTGCAAGTAAGATCCGCAGAGAGACGGCCGCGCTCACAGTGAGAATCCATATTTTTTGAGGTATTTTTGAGCAATAAAAACAACTATAGCACAATTACTCTTAATATATAGAACAGTAACACTACATTTACCCTGCTACAATTACAATTTTCCAATATCTGAGAGAGCGAAGAGTATATGTACACATAGCTTGCGGGCCTTGACCTCTGACCCAAACAAGGTCCACTACAGATAAGACCGGCATCAAAAATACACAGAGAAACAGCAGTACTATAGACTCCCATGGTGGGTAAGGGCCTTAGACTTGTATATAAATGGACATTTCCAGCTCCATCGGCTCCAGCTCCAATTCAATTTGTACTGAAATAAAAAACAAGACAAAACCGTTGCCCTTGTGTAATTGCTGCTGTCAGGCTCCTTGTTTTGGTGCTGAAATGTTTATATTGACCCGCTCTGCATGATCCTGGTGTTTTTATTTCGCTGTATTGTCCATAAATCAACTACTATTCCTAATACGGAACTCCAAATTTGCCTCTATTTTGCTGGGATGAAATGTGACCATGAATTCTGCACTTTTAACGAAGACGTCTTAGATCAATATAACACATTGCAGTAAACAAAATGTAAATTAATGATGAGTACTTGGAAAAGCATTTATGTGTCTATCTTTAAAAAGATACTTAGAGTTGTTTTTTGATTCCTATACACATAGTCTTTCTAAGTGGTAGTTTTCAGGTTTACACATACCCTTTAACTTTAGTTTAGCAGAGATTGGCAGTTCCAGGGCTGAAAACATCCAGATAATTCTAACGAAAATGTATAGTTTAAAGTTTAAAAGCACAGTGGAGCACTTCCTGTATTACCACACAGGTCAAGTTTATGAACTCTTTAAATGAGTCTATTAGTCTTTTAGTTTTTCTACAGTTCTACAGTAGTAATGTTGTCACGATACTAAAACTTGATTTCGACACTAAGGAATAGACTTGATACCAATAGATTCAGATAACAATATCATAAAAAATAAAAAAATAAATAGACAATAGAATATGATTTTCAACATTAAATTGTAGTACTTTCTTTTATATTTCCATGTGGGGTTATTTCTGTGTACTCCCTCAGTGGTCCACAGAGGTACATGGGCGTATACTAGTCTATGTACTCTTATATTTGTTCAGATTTTCGATACTTTTGACAATCCTACACCATAGTTGTACGTAGTCTTCACTCTGTAGAATATCACACTTCCAATTCTCCATGTTTTTTTTTTTTTCCCCGAGTTCTCACAAGGCTATGGGTGTGAATACATGACTTAGTTACGTATGTGAATGTGTCAGAGTCCAGTCTTTCAGTGCAGCTATGCTTGGCCGGAGCCTGTCATTATGGACCTATGTTGAGTCAGATGCCCTCCCCTGAGAAAAGGTAAAGACGGAAGGGCAAGACAACACCATTGCAAAAACAAGATACCTTGCTCTGTGAAAGAAAATAACAGTAGAAACATGTTTGAAAATTCATGATTCTTGGAATGGCTGCATGAAAGGTGCTGTGTTTGTAACTTCTGTTTTTGCCTCCTTGTATCCATGGAGATGTTAAGGATTTGCCTGCAATGTTCTACAGTATGGCATTAAACCAATCTATCTTGCATTTATATTTCTTGTCTCCATGGAGATGTGTAGCCAGCTGGTCCCACCAATATATTTTGCGTACATTTTACTAGACGTTTAATAGACCCATATTACGCTGTTTCCAGATCTGGAGTTGTGTTTTGTTGCATTCACACATATTTAACTCAAAAATTCTGCATATTTAGCCTGAGTGCTTCTCTCAAACAGAAAATACTCAGTTCCACTTTGTGATATCATGTGGTAATACAGGAAGTGCTCCACTGTGTTTAAAAATGTCATACAACTTCAGTAGAATCATTTGGGTGATTTCAGCCCTTGAACTGCCAATCTACAGAACTAAAGAGCTGTTGAAAAACCTGAAAACTACCACTCCATGACATCACAAGGTAAAACAGAGCATTGGGGATGTAGACACTAATAGACACTAATAATAAAGCATTATTCAAACATATGTGAATAAAACAAAGCACAACTCCAAGTCTGTTTTTGAAGAGGGTCATGGAAAATATGTGTAATCAGCTTTATTTAATTCCGCTCAATGTCTGAGTTTGGGGAAGGGTTCTGATTGGTCAGGGGGCGAACAAATATATTTACATCTATCAAAAGAATATAACACTTCAGCTGCTACCGGCTTTTCTGTCATCTCGGTTTGTCTTTACGCCATGGAAAGTCGGAACCAAGAACTGGTGGAACCGGATTGCATCAGAACGAGCATGCACTGAATGACCAGAATTATGTTTAAGAAGAATGAACTTTACATGACAATGAATAAATAAAAAAAACAATCTTTAAAATAAGAATAAACCACTTTGGAATTAAGTGGACACAGTAGCTTTGGACACAGTAGCTCACACATCACAATATAATATAATATAACAACGAAGAATAAAATAAAATAAAATAAAAGGTAGTAATAAAAAACTAAATAAGCAAGAAAGATAGTGTAAGCATAATTATATGAATGTATATGTACAAGTCAAAATAAAATAGTAAATAAGTAATAAAATGACAGCAATATACAAGAGGCCATAGAAAGACAGTTCAACAATAATATGGAGATTGACAGGACACATGGTTATCTGTTACATAAGGCTGAGTTGTCTTAAAAAATAGTGGTTTTCAGAAAAAACCTCAGGAGCTACTGTATCCTGCTGCCACTCACTCAGGAGCTCAGGGTGTGAAATGTGGGTGTGAATTTTAATGCGGAATTACTTTTTATTTAGAATGAAATTGAAATTAAAGCTCTTGTGTACACGTGGCAATTTTCAGGTAATTGGACGTTTGAGGTAGTCTTGTTCAGGAGTACTTTAGATGTCAAGTTACTAATAGAAGTATTTGTGCATTCCTAAAGCCTACAGGCCCGGTCAGTTCTCTGCTGTGCCAGAATAAAATCCCCAAATGTGAATGTTCTGAGCCTGTACAAAATGTCCCAGAGAAAAGCAGGCTTCACGGGGACACGCTTTATCTGCCGTCCGTCACCTTGACTTGTGGTGACAGTGGTGCACAAACCCCACTGCGGTGTCTGGAGTGCAAGGACCCACAGGTGGAGTGATTCTGTCAGGCCAAATGTGAGTGAAAGATCAGCATCTGAAAATCCACTGTGAAAGAACCAGGGCGCTAAAAAAATAATTTTCTGCAAAGTCACTTGTTCTATATGATGAAGTTTTCCCCTTTGTCCACTTCTTTATACAGTCTATAAACAGACCCGTGTACTTCTAAGGGAATAGCGTTCGGGTCCAGTCAAATGAAGCTCACTGAGGCTTGTTATACGGTGAATTTGTTATTATTTCGTCAATATCTCCAAAGCTCAAAATGCTCAGTTCCACCTTATGATGTCAAGTAAACAGCCACTTTTTTTTACCTTTTCTTCAATGGAAATTGACAATTCCAGGGCTGAAACCATCCTAATGATTTAGTGAAGGTGTCTGGAGCACTTCCTGTATTACCACTTGACAAGTCGATTTGAAATCGATTGAGCTGGAAGTGCGCCCTTGCTCACTTCCTAGCAGGTTAGCTATGTCCAGTTATATACACACCCTATGGTTCTAGCTGATGTTTTAGTTGAAATTTAGTTATTCATATATTCCTGTTCCTTCTGGACTCTTTTATCACAATTTGTCGAAAGTGAGGCTGCCACGCGTCGTCTGCATCCGTGATTATCCATGGTTTTCAGAATAATGAAAAATTTGGACTGTTGCCATAGTGATTAACAATATAAAAGGTCCATATTGCGCTATTTTCTCATGTGTGTTATAATGTTTCCTCGTCAAAAACATACCTGGAGTCGTGTTTTGTTCCATTCACACATTTTACAACTTGTTTTGTCATGTGGTAATACAGGAAGTGCTCCACTGTGTTTTTAAACTCACTAACACCTTCACTAGAATCATTTGGATGTTTTCAGCTCTGGAATTGCCGATCTCTACCAAACTAAATGTAAAAAGAGCTGTTAAATGAGCTGTTCACTTGAAAACTACCACAGCATGACATCACAAGGTGGAACAGAGCGTTTTGAGCTTTGGTGATGCACACAGACTAAGTGCAAATGAAACAAAACACAACTCCAGGTCTGTTTTTGATGAGAAAACAACATTATACGTGGCTTAAAATTTACAACGGAGTTTGGCGCAGTTTTTCTTTATATAGACAAACTCCAGTATGACCTATGACTGCTCAGAACTTTAAACTTCAGTAGAACTCCCCAGAACACAGTCAGTACATCTTTGAGTAAGCCTTTATTATTAGTCTATCTACATCTCCAAAGCTCAAAATGCTCTGTTCCACCTTGTGATGTCACAAAGCTGAATCTTGTTTTTTTATTTATTTTTTTAATCACAGGTTTTATTTCTCAAAACTGCTGCAAACTCATGCATTATTTCTGGGAGCTTCCCCTCAGATATGACCAGTAACTTACATGGTGCTGTGACCTGTTACATCATGACGACACGTATCACTAAATTTGCAGGATTTTTTAAACATGTGCGAATGACACAACTCCAGGTCTGTTTTTGATGGTGAAACATTATAACAAAGATCAAAAAATAGCGCAATATGTTTGTTTTAGTTTTTTTTTTAATTATTATTATTATTTTTTAAGTTAACTTAAATGAGAAAACTTGTATGGAGAATATGTTTATTTATCTGTGTTGTGGATTATGTGAGATGCTTGCAAAGACTCCAGCTGGACAGATCTATTTTCAAATCTGGGGGGATTTATTAGCTTGAAGATGAGACACAGAACACAATGTAAACACAAACTGTAGCGTATTTGTGTGTATTTAATTAATTTGTGTTATATAAGATTATCGTTACTAATTACATTTGTTCAGTGATAATTAACCACATCTATATATAGCTGAGTTCAGTAATACTTAGTTTTTTAAAGAAGTTGTACGTTTTTACTTACCACAGTAATATTCTTATTGAAGTTACAGTACTCCTACTTAAAGAATATATTGTACAGTCTTGCAGTACTTTTACTTGAGTAAAAGTTGTGGTTACTCTTCGCACTGTGAGTCTACAACTGACAAAAGCTCTTGCACGGCTCCGTCAGATATGATTTGCTTTGTCACATTCGAAAACACACATATTTTCGTGTTTTGCCCTTCAAATTATATTCACCTCAAAACAGATGTTATGTCTGGACAGTTATTTTGAAGGTACTCTTACTTGAGCAGTAGTTTTCCCAAATACTTTTAGATTCTTACATAAGTCATTTCTTGGACCACTACTTTGTACTTTACCTGTACTATTAGTTGTACTATTTTGAAATAACAGTACTCTTACTTGAGTACAGTCTGTACCACTAGTACTTGTAACTGAATTGTAAAATAGGTCATTTTGCTTTACTGCGTACCGTTCTTTTCACAAGCTCTTAATTGTGTTTGTGTATTCAGTGTCATGTTCTTGTCTGGTACGGTAAACATTTTCATGTTTTCTTTTGTGTTTAAAGCAGATGCTGTCATAGTAACCAATAATCATGTTTGTCCTGAGTCGACATTGTTTAAAATAGCTTGCAGTAAATGTAACGGTGCAGAATGTACTTTTTCTGATAGAGGCCAAACTCCAGGTATGTTTTTGATGAGGAAACATCATAACATAGATCAGAATTTGGTAATTTGGGCCCTTTCACTTAAATTTGCAGCAAAATCATCCACACCCGGCTCTCTTTCCCCACAAACCTTTACACTGCATCTTTAAGAGCAGTAAAGTCCACTGAAAATGAAGGGGTCCTAGAACAGTCCCTCGTGGAACACCTCAGAATATCACTGAAGTTAAAATAAATCATTTGCTATTGTTATTCCACTGGTAGAAAAGTACATTTTCTTTTTTACAAAATACAATCTCAAAGGAATCTGAACTTTTTGGTAAGTTTATAGAATGTTTTTAATTTCCAATTTCCATTTCTAGTGATCTCATAAGAGGCATATTATGGCCATACCAAGTTGTCAAAGCCTGATGTAGTCAGATCTCAGAAGCTAAACAAGGCCGGGCCTGGTTAGTACTTGGATGGGAGGCCTCAGGGTAAACCTGGTGCTACAGTGGGGCTGGCAGTGGTAAAAAATGTCCGTATGCAAGGCACTTCACCTGCATTGCCTAATATGAAAGTGGTGAGTGCGTGAGTGATGGTGGTGGTCGGAGGGGCTGATAGCGCAGACTGACAGCCTTGCTTCTGTCAGTCTGCCCCAGGGCAGCTGTGGCTATAATACTGGCTTACGACCACTGAGTGTGGAGTGAATGAATAATGCTCTATAAAGCATCTTTGAGTGTCCAGAAAAGTGCTATAAAAACAGATGCATTGTTATTATTCACTGACCCACAGGGTATCAGGCTCTAGAGACGGGGGATGAATCATGACTTTGGGTCAAGTGCTTAAGTGGTATGACTGTCTCTGGATTTATATTGCAACGTATACAACAGACACACAATTATAGAGCTGTTAAGAGGTGATGTCATGTCAGGATCCGACCAGAAAATTCCCAGCTGATTTAATTTTTTTGTTTTTTTCTCCTTATTCATCAAACAAGACATGTCACCTTTCAAAAGTGTATGTTCAACTGCAAAACCACCACTACATAAGTCACTAGCAGCTGGTCATCGCTAAGACCCTGAGCCTTTTTAGCTTGACTGCAATCTTTTCTTTACATGAGAAAAAGTCATTAAAATTCATAGTTTTTGTATCAGCTGATAGACAAGTGACAACTGTATAAACATAGGCTGCTGGGGTGGGTCACAGTTGATATTTTATAGGACTGGTGACTATTAAATTGAACTAGGGGCATAATACTGTATGTTAAAGGTGCATGCATGTGACTTTTTATGCATGTGACTTTTGAAGGTCCATCACCTGCTTGTTTTTGTGGGTATGTCATTGCTCTCCCTGGAATGTTTCACAGTAGGACATTAAACATTATGACATTAAATGTATAGATCTCCACAGAGATGTTTGCCGAATAAGAAATTGATCTTGATGTACTTAATACCATATTGTTTAACATTCCTGAAATTAATGAAATGTACAGTAAAAAGTTACAAAATCATCTGAATAAATGCTTTATTCAGACTTTTCATGTAACCAGAATAGCTTAGCCTTTGAGGTCTGTCGTGTATAACTTTAAGCAATGCAACAAAAATCCAAGGACTCATATGTAAACCAAAGCAAAAAATAACTGCAAGAAATGGAAGTATGTTCACTGTATAGTGAAGGTTATGTCTATTAAGCTGGAGGATGAGTCAGGTTCAATGGTTTATTTAACTGTCATTTCTGTAGATTCTTTGGCCTGGTTTATGCGTAATATTTCTGTAATTACTGAGTATCCAAATGAAACAAAAGTGGCACAAAGTTCAGTGTCTTCTCTGTATTATTGCTGTCACAATAGTAAAATTTCAAACTGGATTTTGATCCAATAGACTCAATACGCAATACAGATTCTGATACCACAGTGATAATTAAAACACTTTAGACCTTTGAAAATAGAATGTGATTTTCAGTATTAGGTGCTTTGGTGGAGGGTCCGCCATCTGCTTTTCTCCATGGAGATGTTGCCTGGAATGTTCCACAGTGTGACATTACTGTTATATGTTAATGTTACTGTTACTGTTACATGCCAGATCTGTTGAAAGGCAAGCCCACTCACAGTAAGAATGCAAGTTTTTAAGTCAATAAAAACTCATATTATTGTGTAAATGCAAGCAGGAGACAAGCAGGTGGCAAGCAGACCCTCCACCAGACAAATTACACAGTGCAACATTAAATAATAGTGCTTTCTTTTCCTGTGTAATCCCTCAGTGGTCCAGGGGTGTGTACTAGTCTATGTGCTCTTCTACTTGCTCTGATACAGCTTAAGTACAATCTAAAGCTGTTCAGGAGACATTATTTCTGTCCTCTGAATGTGACTTTTTAGTATCAATAACCTGCTCAATTGTTTTGATAATATTTTTAGTATTTATTAGTATCAGATTTTCAATACTTTGCCTACCATTGCCAGTATAAATAAACACAAGCAAAACCATTCAACAGCAATAGGCTATAACATGCTAAATTTCCCCATACTGTATAAATGAATTGTATCATATCATCATAGTTTTACATGTATTTCATCCATTTCCAGCCAGACAATGAAAAGCGCCTGTAGAGAACCATATTTCATAAAGTCAATAAACGGCTCAGACGTGCAAACTCCAGAGGCTAAAGCGCTGGCTCATATTGTACGGGGTTGTATAAAAAGGTGTTTTGTGTCTTCAATAAGCACACATCAAAATCCCAGAAATACTGAACAAATTAGAAAGAAAAGATTTGCAAAGTGTTGCACATTTGACATCATAATGTTCTAAAGCTACTGGCTCATGGTTATAATAATATCTCAAGTCTTAGAATACTGAATGTAACCTCGCACAGCATTCATGCTCGTCATGAAATTTCTATATGCATTTCACAAAGTAAGACATAGTTACTATATACTAAATATATAAAGATAAAAGAAGTGCAAGAATACAATTACCAATGCTCCAACAGTCTCCATATTCTGTGTTTGTCCAGCTCTGCAGTGGGCAGGTGAATGTTGGTGCCGTGCAGTATAGGGGCGTCTCTCAGTGGCTCATCTTCATTTCTATTAATGCACCTTCATTTCCAGGATGCTGTTCCAAATGACCAACTCACTTTTTACATTTGGCTAAAGTACCATTGAAAGGTTAGAGCTGTGGGCGGCACAGTGCTGGAGGGGACCTGCTTGACCAGTGACCACAGCTATCATGTTTCGCGCACTATGGGCAGGGAGGTGAGTTCCACTGTGTTTGTCTCAGTGCTTCTCTGACTTTGACTCGCTTCTCCTCATGTAACCTTAGAAGTTTGGGGACAGCGGTGGCTCTGCATGGAAGTTCGTACGTGGGATCTCTGCATGCAATTCAAATAATGTTAAACTGTCATCCTCGCTGATTGCAATAAGCCACCAATCCATATTTAACTACTTTGCTATAGCTGATGTAAGTTGGTTTATGGCTGTGCTGTCCAGGTTTACACATTTATTACGCTGGTGCCTCTGCAGCCGTAGTGTGCTTAGCTGATTTATGATAAGACTTGGGGTGCTGCGATGGTAACTGAGATCATAGTGACAGTGAATGAAATCACATTGATTTTGTCAAGAGAACCATTTGACTTGGCCTTGAAAATAAATAGTCCATTCATAAGAGGTATTTTCGCTGTCCATACTCTCTCCAGGCGTATTTGTTAGCTTACCGTGCTGCACGTGTGTTGTATATGTAAGCTATGGCAAAAGACGAGTTGGTGAACTAAACCAAGTATCTTCAGCAATAAAACCTATAAATGACAGATAGATGAGTTTACTATCTGTGAAACATTCTAAGCAAAGCAATTTTCATGAGACAAACATGTGACAGATCCTTCTCTAGAAAAGTTACACAATGCACCTTTAAATTATATAGGCTAGTGTTATGACGTCTGTGTGGCTTCCAACATTAAAATTCCAATACTGTTCTCTTGGTATTCAGTGCGTTTGACAGAGTCACGTATTACATTGTTAAAACTATCTGTGTCTATCTGCTGAAGGTCACATTGGTGTGATACTGCTGAAAGGAAGTGAAACAGCACTTTAATTGTTTGACTGAAAGTGCATTATGGAACTTTACTCGTGGGGTTTTGGCACAGCCCCATCTCCATGGAGAAGTTATTCTGCAGTATGCATTTATTCAATCACCGTGTTTTATGGCACAAAAATACATACTTAATATACAGTATATTCTTATACTTATGAATATGTCTGCGATATTATTCACTGATCTTTAATGTGTTTGTCATGTGTGATGGACTGAATGTTCTTGTAGCTTATGTCCCTTTTTTGTCTTGGCATCAACCTGCCAATGGGACTACGGATGAAATGCATGGCTAAACTCTGGCACAATCACATGCTGTACTAACACATATTTAATAAATAAACATAAACATAAACATAAACATACTGACTTGTAATTGTCTTTAAGACATCACCTGCTTCTTTCTGTAGATAATATACTTAATGCCATATGGTGGAATGTGCTGGTGATAGTAACTCTGACAAAATCTAAAGTCACTGTAGCAAATAGAGAATAAATCCTACTGTGTTGTCATAGTGCTCTGTCAAACTCAGATATTATATAGACTCATGACACCTAGAGTCAAATATTTCACTTTGATGTTTACAGCTTTCAGGAAATGAAAACTTAAAGTTCCATGTCTCAGAAAATTAATTCAAAACATCTGCAAAAGTTCCCTAACATTTAAATGGGTCTGGGTCAGTGGGCTCCACTATCATGGGGACACCGTCCACAAGGAGAAAGCCACAGGAGGTCGTTACTAAAGAAGCTGGTTGTTGACACAGTGCTGTGTTCAAACTTTATAAGGAGTGGACTGGAGCCTCCACACAGATGAAGCTTGTATGAGACATGAGAGGAGTCAGAAGAGTCTGACCCGAGCTGTGGGGATAGAGAACTTGACTGTTTTTCATTGATACACTTTGCATGTCATTTGAAAATCAAGGTCCCAGGGTCTGGAGGAAGAGTGGAGATGGACAGAGTCCAGAATCTTGTTGAAGTCCAGTGTGAACTTTCCACATTCACTGAGGCATTGGGCTGCCATGTCATCTGCTGCTGTTGGTCCACTGTGATTTCTGAAGACCACAGTCAACGCAGCATCTAGCAGGACATTTAGCAGCACCTCATGCTTCCTTCTGCTGACAGCTTTATGGAGGTGATGATTTCATTTCCCAGCAGCACCTGCCCACAAGGTACCAAAAGCTTGTTCAGTGATCATGCTGTTACTCTGCAAGAAAACTGTCTTGATTGGAGCCACATAGAGAATCTTTGGAATATTGTCAAGATGAAGATAAGAGACATCAGAGGCAGCAGATCTGACCTGAATATTTAAATGTTCAGAGGCACAGATTTTTGGGTTTTCATTATCTGTAAGCCATAATCATCACTCTATGTTCTCGTTTACACATACACAGGAGACATTTCCCTTTGTTTATACCTCTGAAAACAAATCCTTCTTACAATTCTCTTGAGCGGAGATTCTGGAAAACTAGTATTTTGCGTTTGCATGTAAATTGAGATAAATTGAGTTTTAGGCAGGTGACATGCCAAAAGTGGAACCAGTGTTTGCCTGATCTTGATGATAATCATGATCATCCAGAGGAGCAGTCGCATTTCTTCAGGTGCAAACACTTTTCACGTGTTTGGATTTGCATACACATGATGCATTATGACCATGACCAGAGACGAATGAGGGTCAGAGGTCAGCACATTTGCCACTTCTTTTTTTCAGCAATTATGCCTCTTTGCCCATGAGGATTCTGATTGGCTTATTTATGCAGATTGATGTAAATGAAAACTATTTAGAAAATGATGCTATGTACACGATGTTATTTTGGAAAACAGAGGGAGGGAAATATTTATTTCTCAACATACCCGGTATGTGTAAATGTGGCCTATGTGTCATGAGTCTATATAATATATATAATGAAAAAATGAAAATATTGAACTTTTTCATGATATTTTCATTTTGGTCACAAATGGTCTGTACATGTTAAGTTGTTGTTTTTAGGTGAATATAGCGTTTTCAAAACAACAAAGGTAACATGGTGGTGGAAATATAATAAAATTATATATATTATATTATAAATTGTGATACACCCTCTTTAATGAAAAAGACAGTTGTATTAAGTTGAAGTTATTTCAAAGCTTAAAGCAGCTGGTTGTTGTTCTCACATCTCAGTATAGGCCCGTATAAATATTGACTTCTACACTATATAAATATTGACCTGTAGAATTTTCCACTTCACTGAGGAACACTTGAAATGGACAGCAGTATAAGAGAAATCACTATAGCTCTTCTCAACAGTGCATATAGCATATAGCAGCACAGGGAGGTCTGCAGCAGAACTCTGTGTGACCTTCACAGCTTGTATATTCACTTCATTAATGCACAGATTGAACTGTGATTCACAGAGCACTGATCCTGCACAAATTCAGTCTGTGCAGACTTATAGAATTATAATACTGCAAATGGACTGTACACGGAGCTTTGCACAGAGTCGCACGGCTAACCATAAAGAGGGTTTAAATAAGGCCCAAGAGAGATCGCTAAATTACTCAAACATGTTTGAATGACACCGAAACCTTCTTCAGGCATGTTTTTGGTGCGGGAACAATGTTATAACTTAAAGCTAAAACAGTGTATTTTGCATAATACCCCTTATTTCATTATTTGTCTAGATAAAATGTACCAAAGATATGGGAATATATTTTTTAATAGAGACAAGTATGTGACACCAGAGGCAGTTAAAGATCAGATGTGTAGAGGTTGATATTTTTAATGCCGTACTGTGGAACATTTCAGGCAGTATATCTTAAACACTTTCAAGAGAATGAAAATCACTTGTAACAAACACATTTCATTTGCAGAATCCCTTTTAAGGTCTAAAAATATTGGGGTTTGGATGTATTGATACTTTGCAGTGGCTTTTTACGCTGGGGTGTTCTACATGTTGTCTAATGGAGGAATGTTTAGGAGTTACCGTGGTGACGCAATGCACATATTAACAGACAGTGTAAAAAAGAACACATTTCACCATCTGTTTTGCAATAAAAAGTAAAGCAAATTATCCCACAAAGTCAAAATAATCTTTTACCCAATCGGGTTTTTATAAATAAATCTGTTTTACTAGTAGTCTATCTTTTGAGAGTTATCACTGTGAGAGCCTACCCACAATCCCCTGCCCACAGTGTCCCAAACTTTACACTGATAACCCTTCACTTCAAGTACTGACCTATCGCTGCTCATCTTAGCAAACTTTCCGATGAGAAACTCTTATTATTTGTCTGTCCTGGGACACACGCGCAGATAACGTGTGCGCTTATAGATGAC
Source organism: Scartelaos histophorus (assembly GCA_000787155.1). NCBI lineage: Eukaryota > Metazoa > Chordata > Actinopteri > Gobiiformes > Gobiidae > Scartelaos > Scartelaos histophorus. Next base: position 25,937 of record KN492694.1, read on the forward strand.
ATTAAATGAAAAGGAGTGTATTTTGGGAAAACACTCACGGCAGGAAACCCCAGTATGGAGCGGGAGACGAGAAAGATACCGGGACTAATTTTCTCCAAGCTCACAACAAAAGAAGCGGCCTGAAAGAAACGTAGTGGTGTGGTATTACCTCGGAGACGAATAGATAGCGTTCGTGACAGATTCTGGAGCACTTCGCTAAACTTCACGGCAAATAAATGCAGTGTTTTTTTTATAGAATGTGTGCGCTAAAATCATACCTTATAATTAAACTCCTTATATTTGATTTTCAGTGTCTTAAAAATGTATCTTGGGTGTTCTATTGCTCAAAAATACAGTCCTCTGTGGAGAGATAAAGCCATACTGTGGAACATTCCAGGCAAAGCATTATATTATATTCGCTTATATTAGCTAATCTTATAATAAAGCTGAATTTCTGTAATATTGTATTTGCAACAGAACAGCCAGTTAGCCCGGAGCTGTTCTCCACAAATTGACTCATTATTAGTTATCTGAACCTGCGGGCAACGTTTATTCACAAAGCATTTGTTGTGAAAATGTTTCTGTCAAGTAATTTTATATATTTTACTACTTCAGTGAATATTTCATATATTGCAATAAAAAAGAACCAAAATATAATATAAGTGGTTTAAGTAAAAACTTTTTTATATTGAAAGTTATTCCTCACTTTCCTGCTTTTTACAAATTCAGAAAGAATTCTCCCAGTTTTTGTGTTCAAACGTATATTATTATTATTTATTTATTTATTCATGCTTTTATTTTGGGCAAGTAAGAACTGTACATTCTTTAACAATTGAACATATAACATTGGTGAAATCATAATAAAAACAACAACAACTAAAACTACTGAGATTTATTCTGTTACTGAGGTTTATTCTGTTCATTTGCTGCACTGTTACTTTTATTGTACATAATAGAAACTATATTTATTATTATTTTTATTTTTTCTATTCTTAAGTTATTTTTAAGCCATTATGTATATCTTGTTTTATTGCATGTTTCCATTTTCCTGCTGTTCTTGAACTGTGCGTTGCAACACTGAAATTTCCCCAGTGTGGGACTAATAAAGGCAAATCTTATCTTATCTTAGGTTAGAACAACAACAATGAAAATTTATTTAACCCCACCCTCTTCTAAACTAACACAATGAACTTTCTTTTGCATTTTTTCTGATTTTTGACATTAAAATAAATGAACTACCCGTGAAAACCACCCGTGTTTGGTTGACAGCGCATCCACAACTTCTACAAGGGTCAGATTTAGTAGGGATTATTTTCTATTTTTAAATTTTCAAATTCTCAAAGCGCCTAAAAGTCAGATTTATAAGACGCAGAAGAGAAAATTATTTTTGAGCCCATGAGCCAATGAGCAAAGGCCGCTGAAAACAATACGACGCCATCTTGGGTTCACCTCTCACATTTTATTAGAGTTCTGTGGTTGTTAGCAGTTGTCGCTACTGCTGACAACAACTAGCATGCTACCGCTGGTATGATGTTAGCATGCTAGCATCATACCAGCGGTATAATAAAAATGCTTTATAACTAGATGCAGACAGATAACAGTGCGCTAATTTTTAATATATCAATGTATCTTTATACTGGTCTTAAGTTTTTATGAAGTAAAAGAGGCAAATGTGGGTGTTGATGTGGGAGATCTGTATTCTGCTCTATGCTGATGATATAGTGCTTATCTCAGAAAATGAATTGGATCTTCAGACGATGTTGAATATTATTCATACTTGGTGCAACAAAATGAGATTGAAGATAAACTGAGAGAAAACTCAGATGATTCATTTTAGATCCACACACTGACAAAGTTTCAATTTCAAAGTTTCAATCCTGTTCTTCACAAAAAAGTACAAATATGGGATTGTTTTAGATGAACATCTTACATTTGATGAAAGAATCAGAGCTCCGTCAGAGTGAGCAGGTCGAGCTTTAGGAGCGCTGATAAACAAAGCTCAAGCCTGTGGTGACCTGGGCTACAAACCCTGGCCTACATGTCCTGTGGGCCATTTGAAGGACAGTGAAAGTGAAATGCATTTTCTGTACAACTGTCCTTTGTATCATGACCTGCGCTGTCAGTTGTGTCTAATCTACTTTACTGTTTGTTTGCCATGTGTGATGAGGAGAGATTGGCGTATTTATTTAAATGTAATGTTTTTGAGCTGGCTCAGTTTGTGTTGAAAGCCTGGGACCTCCGTAAGAAGACACTAAATGGTGCATGATTTACTTAAATTTAAATTTAAAAGTGCATTGTGTAACTTTTTTATTTAGCCCGTCACTTGCTTGTTTCTATGGAGATGTCATTGCTCTGTCTGGAATGTTCCACAGTGTGACATTAAACAGCTCTAACTGACATTTATTCAATTACAGGTGGTTCTATAGCTCAAAAATACAGAGAAAACCAGTAATTCTAACTGTGAGCGATGTCGCCTCTCCACAGATCTGACGTGTAACTTTGTCTGATTTGGGTTCCATGACGACAGGACTGCGAAACTTTCCAGACAAAGCAATAACATCTCCATGGAAAAAAATTTGATGGGCCCTCCTCCAGAAAAGTTACACAATGCATCTGTTTCACTTGAAAACCCCCTACTTCATGACATCACAAGGTGGGATAGAACATTTTGAGCTTTGGAGATGCAGACAGACCAATAAACCAGCCTTACTCAAACATGAATGAAACAAAACACAACTCCAAATCTGTAGGTTATGTTTTTGAGGAGGTAACAACACTCTAACATGACTTAAAGCTCACAAGAGTCTGTTTTGTGTAATATAATATAACTTTAATTTATTATCAGTTTATGTTTGACAGACTTTTTTGGAGTTTCAGATAATCAGATAATGCTGTTTTCACATCTAAAACATTAATACATAAATAAATACAATAAAATAGAACTGGGTGCGTTTTGCAATGAGGGAGTTGCTATCACAATGATCAATACAACGAGTGCAATTACCCCACCAGCAATCTCCGGCTTCCACTCGGCCCTCGCTCTCCAATCCAATCTGGCCTTCAACATGAATAAATGTCTTCTGTCTCATTAAAGGCTTTTGTGAATGCCAATTTTGTTGTTACTGCGCCTCCCCAGACTGGCCCATTTTCCATCTGCAAGGTTACTCAAGACATCCGACCTTAATAATTAGTATATGGACTCAGAATGCAGTACAGGTTACACGTCTAGCCCCCCCCCCTGGAAACGACAGGGCTGACTAATGAACTTCTGTAATTAGTGCTAGTTATGTGTTAATTAGCCTTGAGTGTGGCTTAAAAGGCAGTTTGCATAATGTACTCTAATTAAATTATGCTGTGCAAATCAATAGAAAATACAACACAGGGCAGGTGTAAATAGTGGCTGATTGTTGACAGGTGCTAGCATAAATGAGGCTAAAACTGAAAATGCGTAGAGTTGTCTCGACAGAATCCCAGTAAGATTAGTAAGGGTCTGTTGGATTTTGTGAACTGAGCATTTTGTTTTTCCCATATCCATAGAGACCATGCAAGAGGCTAGCTGAGGAGCTAACTGTGGACATCTGAGATGTTACAAGATTTTTACTTCATATGTGGCAGCAAATCTGGCAGAAAATGTTCCAGAGGAACACTTTGAGGGATTGAACTATTTCACCACCAAATGAAAGACCAGAGCGGAGTAAAAATGAGGTCTTTCCTGTTATGTCCACCTGGTTCCCCTGGACACTGCTGTGATGCTGCAGGACGCAGAGGACGAACACTTTTGGCTCTTCCTCCCTGACCAGTCGTCCTGTTAAACTGCACTCAAACCTTTGACAGACACAAATGATGGAGTAATAGTTTGCTGCAGGAAAATTAGAATTTTCCTTGGGATAAATAAAGTCTCTCTTTCTCTAGAATCATTTGGATAAATTCCATCCTGGATGATTTTTACTGAATTAAATATAAAAGGTAGTTGTTAAGTTGACTTACTTGTTGAGCTTTGGAGATCCTGTATAGACTGACTAATAATAATGGGTTATTTGAACATGTGTGAATGGAACAAAAGACAACTCTGGGTATGTTTTTGATGAGGCAACAGTATTATAACATGGCTTAGAGCTCACAAGAATCACTTTTTCAATTATAGGACCTTTAAATTATCTGAAAAGATGTCTTGCCCATGGACACTATAACAGCATATCTCTGGCAGATGGGACTGAACCACCTGCGGGCTAGTGGATCTAGCCTCTCTACCAATGTTTATGCCAGAAGCAGGATTTGAACCACTGAACATAGAGGATGTGCACACTACCAGCAGAGCTAATGCTGCACTACACTTCTGTGTGCAGACGCTCACCGAGCTACAGAGTAGAGCCTCTGTCCACTGATCTGAAAGCTGCTCATTCAAATCCCGCTCTATGAAAATCATCTATTGAGCGGTCAGAGCCACTGACCCACAGGTTGGCAGTGTGATTCCAGCTCTCACAGATGAATCATGTCGTTGTGTCCTAGGCAAGACACTTAAGCCACCTTGCTCCTAGTGTCAACGCACACTGGTGTATGAAAGTGTGTGTAAATGGATGAGTGATTTCTTGTTGTAAAGAGTTTTGAGTTCCTTGAAGTCCCCTATACTCAGAAAAACTCACAACGACTAATGTTAGCAACATGCATGCAGTCAGAATGAATGTGACTGACAGTAGAAATGCTCAGATTTAGATTTATGGACTTAAAAACACCACTGGACTTTTACCTGTGACGTAACAATCCCAGGAAATTCCCAGTCATGTTTTTTTAGTGCTCAGTGGGAGTGGTCACCTGACTAGCCAGAATCACACTCTTTGACCAAACTTTACAAAGACGAGTTGGTCTGAAACTGTGTCAAGTCTCTGTGATTTCAGAGGGCGTGATTTACAGGCGGACTAACCAATCAGAGAGACAGATGCTACGTTTGCTAAGGCTGCTTACATGTAAAAAAAGACTGAAAATCTACTCCACATGCAGAACTGACTTGACCTGGTAGCAACTGTTGTTAGAGATAAATATATTTATTACCAACAAATATTTCCACGGTGACCCTCAGAAAGTTACGCCTTTAAATGAGATTTCTTGGAAAGGTTTGCTACATTTATATTTATGGCTCATACATAAAAAATAAATGTTTGTGTGGAAAATCAGGTCTTGCGCTTTGATGTTTGCTTTTGATTATGTTTGTGATAACCTGCGTAGGTCACAGTATGGAAGAACTCATTAACTATACAACGCTAGCAACACCTTTATAGAGCGAAAAACACTGCATATGTGCGAATGATCAAAACATGTAGAGTCACTGTGTATTGTGTATGCTCTTTTAACTGCATACTCCACACCATGGATAACTGCTGGTACACATGGTAACTATACGAAAAAAGGCTATCAAAGGCTATAAGGACTCCAGTCGCTGCCGGGGGGTGAAGCAGTTTGAAGCAGGTAAAACAATAGCTTCTAATGATGAAGTGGTTTAAGTGTGTGTACGGAAGTGTACATAAATGGAACAAAATGCAATCATCGGTACATTTTGAGAGTATTTAAAGAATTCTGAGTGTACAATAGGTTCACTTGACATTCGACACTGCTCATAGTTTAAAATGAGCTGGAGGACTGGTCAGAATTCTATGGTAGTTTCACTTTTGACTGTCAAAAAGCTGATGTTTTAACCTGGTTTATGGATAATAGCTATAGATGCCGCGGGGAAGACTGACATAGATGAAGTGTTTTGCCTAAGGACACAAGGACCGGGTAGAAGCTGGAGTGGTAGACAGGCACAGTGCTTTGTCAGTTTCTAAAATAGTTGTTGCATGTTGAAAACTACAGCATCGGTGGCTCAGTTGGTACTACCCATTGATCTGGCAGCTGTGGTTCGAATCCCAATCCAACTTTATTTGTATAGCACATTTTATAAACCAAACTGTTTCCAAAGTGCTTCACACAGAAATGCAAAACGTCCAACTCCAAAAAGTCTGCAGTTAAAACAAAATGTTAATGTTAATGTTAAAATAAAAGGGACTAATAGAATCAATAGATACCAGAAGAATAAAATCAATGAATAAAAATAATAACATACAATTAAACAATTAAAAAGGCAGTATTAAAGAATAAAATAGATAAAAACAATAAAAAAAATAATACATAAGAGACACAGAGGACCACACAACTCACGCAGCGCTAAAAGCCAAAAAAATGGGTCTTAAGACGAGACTTAAAACACTCCACTGTGTGTTCGGACAAGGACCCCACTCTCAACTTAAATATCATTAGTAGAACGGTCAAATCCACTGATCCACAGGCTGGTAGTGCGATTCCAGCTCACACAGATGAATAACTACAGTACTGTTGTTATGTTCGGGCAGTGGGTGATTGATTCCTTTAAGTAAAACTGCTTTGAATGAGGAAAAAGTCTATATAAATGTGACCACCCTAACCCTCACCCCACAAGGAGGAACAGAGCATTTTTGAACGTAGATCGACTAATAATAACAGGTTACTCAAACATGTGTAAAGGAAAAACAAAGCTCTATGTATGTTTGAGAAAGTAACGTCATTATAAAGTCTCATTTCTCCTCCACATATTAATACGCATAGAGACTTGTGTTTGTCCTCTGTTTTGTTCTGTCTGTAATCTGTTCCATCTCGTCAGAACATCTGGAATCTTGACACCGGCGCAGTACTCGGAGCTGACTGCCGGGCACAGTAGTCAACGCAGCTCAACAACGGAAGCTTAACTTTTAAAAAATGACGAGAACAAACTGCAAAACAAATAAATGCCCGTCTCCTCATTTTTCTTGGCCCTTTTCCAGATGCGACCGACTGCCGAGCCTAACAACAGACTGCCGTTTATCTGTTGCTCTATTTTGTCGGTTTTGGTCAATTCAAACTGATTTTTGATGGATATTTAACAGAACACAGTCTTGATCTTGGAAACGTTTTTAAGTATAAATGCAGTGACGATTACTACGCTTGGAACGCACCGATTTTCTGTGGGGCATAAATGAGCCTCAATTTTGCGCAAAATAGTTCCTAAAATAAGTGCATCCTCATTACACATGGTTTCCTCTAAGTTCTGCTGAAGTGCGACTCCACGTGAGCCAACTATTCCCATTCATGCCTCAACACATTTGTCAAGCCACGATAAGAAAACCGCTAAGTGTCTCTTGCATTAATCTACGTCCACTCCGCTATCTCATTTTCGTCGTTTATATGCAGCGTACATTAGGCGACCCATTTCCCAACCTGATTACGACGAAACGAAAACGCCAAACGATGATAAACGGCGCCGTAAAATGAATGGAGGGGAGTGTCTGGGAAAGGGCGAGGAGGGGTTAAAATGGTGATTAACCAAATGCGCCGTACACAATCGGACAGAACGGACTGCTTAATTTAGCTTTATTGATTCCTCCGCTAATCAAGACATTGACAAAAATGCCAACTCATTCACAGAGGAGGAAGCTAGCGTCCTCCGGGGGCTTTTGTCGATATTTTTTTACGATGGAATCTATGGTCGTGATTACATCGCTAGCCAGGAGATACCTAATGAAGTGAACATCCCTATTCGGGCCTAATTAGAAGGTCTAGACATTGTTACATCATTTTTTTGTCTTGCAGTCTGTACGCTAGGGATTATATTACGCTATTTTCTGATCGATGTTATTATGTTGTTTTCTCATTAAAAACACATCTGGAGTTGTGCTAATTTAACAAAAAAACCCTGCATATTTAAGCTGAATTCTTGTCTCTAACAGAAAACATCTGTAATCTGATACCCGATAACAGTAAAGAGAGCATTTTTTTAGCTAAAATACTGAAAACTGTGGTTAAAAGCCAGAAAAATGCGCAGAAGTCCCTCAGATTATGACAGTTATGGACAATTTGACATGCTTTTTTACCACAGTTTTATTTATACCAACCCGGGTGTGTCCCACTTTTTAATTTTGAGAATCTGGTCACGTAAAAAGTAGCTGTTTTTGTATATGAGTAATTTTAGCTTCGTAAAGGTAGACAACATTATGGTAACAACATTCTAACATGGCTTAAAGCTCACAAGAGTCGATTTTGTGTAATATAAGACCTTTAAATGCCATGTTTCGCAGAATGAGCAGATGGTGTCTTGACATTAGCAGTTTGCTCTTTTAAGGTACACGATATTTACAGTGTGAGATCTGCTACCAGCTTGTTTCCATTTGTTTATCATTTATTTAATGACAGTCGACAGGTGGTTTCGTTGTTCGAGAAAACCTTGAAAAACTCGCATTCTTACTTTGAATGTCTCCGTGGAAATCCTGATATTACATTCAGCAGAAGCTCTGTGATAGCAGAGTCGTAATATGTTTTGTCCCTTCAAGGCCACTATAAAGCCAGAGGTCCAACATTATCTTAATTAACTTTTAACTAAAAACAGCTAAAAGATCTAGTTAGTTTACTCTACCGTGCCTGCAACTATACTTATTTCCTCTTTATTTTTGGAACATCTTTAAAATATTAAATTTTTTTTCCATTATTATATAAAACAGCAATAATTACCCAACTTTTTCGAGCTTTTAACGATGCTAAAGTTGTTTCCCTTTTCATTTATAATCTTGAAGTTGTTTTCAGAGTAATTTGTGCAGGTTTGAGCCACGTTATTCTCCGTTATTCAAGACGTCTTTGACATCACCGCCATCAGTACACGCCCACTGCTTCTCCGTTCTCATTTTTTTTCTTTTTTTTTCTTAAACCGTGCTTAATTCAGCAGCCATTTTTGCGCAACTTTACGTCTGTTTGTCGCAATGACGTTTACGATTTGTTTCTTTTATTAAGTCGTTTCAGATATTGCGATTCAAAATGGGCCTGTCAAATGCTTTTCTCCATGCTTTGTCTGGAATATTTGACATTTGATATTACTACCTTCTTGGAAATCAAACTAGACCAAGTTGCAGGTCAGATCTGTGGAGAGGTGACCCCGCTCACAGTCAGAATGTTGTTTTTCTAACAGTTTTTGAGTTGAGAAACCACCTGTAACTGAATAAACGGAAGGTAGAGCTATTTAATGTCATACTATGGAACATTGTGGGCGTACCCATAGAAACAAGCAAGTAGCCACAACCAAAAGTTACGTAGTGCACCTCCGACTACAATTTAAAACACCTTTTCAATCAAAATCAGATGAGTGAATGCTACAGATCCTTTTGCTACACCTCCAGTTTGATACTTTACATATCTTTCATTTCTATTGAACTTTCGAACTGGCAAATACTTCCTTCCGACTTCACTTTTCCACTGACAAAAAAATCCATGAACATATCCAATCTGAACTCCTACGTGATCGAAATGGCTCTACCTCATTAAGTAGCTTTTACAAATGCCAGTTTTCCAGTTTTTAGATTTTTTTGTGAGTTCTAAGTTACTTTGAATCTGCGAGGTTACATAAAGTGTCTTACTTTAAAAGGAACATATTATTGTATTTTCTGATCGATGTTATAATGTTTCCTCCTTACAAACGTACCTGGAGTTGTGTTTTGTTTCATTGCTAGAGTTATTTGGATAATTTCAGCCCTGGAATAACCCTAAACCTAACCATGTGTACCGACTAAAAGGTAAAAGGTCGCTGTTGAAAACTACTACTTCATGACATCACAAGGTGGAACAGAGCATTTTGAGCTTTGGAGATGTAAACAGACTATAATAAAAGAAGCATAACACAACTCTGGGTATTATTTTTGATGAGTTAACAACATTATAACCAGTGATGAATAACGGCGTTAAAATAAACGGCGTTACTTTTTTCAGTAACGGGTAATCTAACGAGTTACTTTATCTATAGTTGTAACGCCGTTACCGGTACCAACACGCTGTTACTGTGCGTTACTGAACCTACTCGTTTTGAAAGTGGCATCTCACTCAACTCATGTACAGACACACGATTTATTTTTTTCTTCCTTTGGTAAGGACGGGATACGTAATGATGATTGGCTAAAGCACAGTAAGATTTCATGTTGAGCCAACCAAAGACGCCCACACAATCTCCCCTGATAGCAAAAAGTATTCGCAAAGGAGGTAGCCGAAGATTCGCCGCGTGTCCGCAGAACGGATCCACGAAGTCCACTCGCACATCGGCTCATTGATAGTAACACACCTAATAAATGTTGTGTTAAAAGTGCGTCAACAGTGCGGATCTAAGATGATTTAGCAGCAGATCCGCTGTGTGACAGCAGCTGCCCTGAGGTTTGGGTTAGCGACAGTCAGAAAGAGAATACGGAACAAATACGCGACTGACTGTGGGGCAGATTTGCGGACTGAAAGCAGATCCGCTGCGGATTTTGATGCTGGTATCTGTTGTTTGCTGCTTTACTCCAAATGATTTGACAACCTAATCAATTATTTTTAACTTAAAAATTAACGCATTAGTTACTTTCCTGGGTAACTAGTTACGTTTATAGTGTAGTAACTCAGTTACTAACTCAGTTACTTTTTTGGGTAAGTAACTAGTAACTGTAACTAATTACTTTTTCAAAGTAATGTGCCCAACACTGATTATAACATGGCTTAAATCTCATAAGACTCAAATTTGCGTAATATAAGACCTTTAGTAATTTGTTTTGAGGTTCAGAATGTACTTTTATTTTTACTTTATTTAACCAGGTGAAATGTTTGAGAGCCAGTTCTCATTTGCAAACACGACCGGGCCAAGACGCCCCACCAGGACCAACATAAAGGCAAAACTCCAGATGAAAACACAGACTTAAACACGGTGCAAATACAAAGCACAAAAATAATCTGAAATATGAACATGAGCAATGAATCCACCACCACCCGCTGAAGTTTGCGTCTGAATATGGACACTGGGATCAAAGAGCTGAGTTTAAAGGTCTACAGTGCACTATTTTCGATCTACAGTATCTTATAATGTTATTTCTTTGTCAAAACACACACTTGGAGTTGTGTTAGGTTTCATTCACATATGTTTAACACACAAATCTCGCATATTTAGGCATTTTTGAAGTCATTTCTCAAACTGAAAACACTTGAGTGGTGATACATGAAAGGCTCCACTGTGTTTTTAAACTCCACACATCTCCACTTGAATCATCTGAACACATTTCCAGCCCAAACTTTGAAGCCTCCATTTTTTCTTTTGAATTTCCATTAAGAACGAAAAACAATAAAATAGGAAAAGTTTGTTATTTCATTATTACGTCCAGGTTTCGACCTTTATTTCCAATATTTATGCCCTGAAGTTCTGCTGCTAAAAGGACTTACCTGAAAAATCGTTTCATTTTGTGAACGAACATGTCCTCTTCTTTTATAGCGTTGTGTTTACTTTCGCATCGTAGAAAGTAATTGTTGAAATCCATGACGAGAAACAGGAAGCAGCGGCGATAAAATCTCCTTTGTTCAGTTGACATTGAACATCCGGGGCAAATAAACCAGAGAGGCTAAAATATCAAAATTAAAATTAGCACCAAGACTGTTTTTGACGTTATTTGAAATAAACAAAATTAAATAAAAAAAAATAATAAATTAAATATTGGAAGTAGAGGTCGAAATCTGTTTAATTTTGGTTTGAAACTAAAATGGAAAAATGAAATAACATTTTATTGTTTTTCGTTGTTAATTGAAATTCAAAAGAACTAGTGGTACATGGACCCCACTGCTGTTGTTTCACTCTGGTGCACTTCTGACAATTAGAGACTTCTGACAATTTCTACTGAACAAAAATTAAAGTAGGAATATTCAAAAATAAAAGTAGCAATTTAAGGTTATTCTTGAGTACTGAATAATAAAGCAACCTTAAAACTACCACTTAAAGGGTCCCACCTATGTTATAATGTTGTTTCTTTATCACAGAGTGGAGTAGTGTTTTGTTTCATTCATTCATTGTTTTTACATACAAAACCCTCCATATTTAGGCTGAGTTCTTTTCCCAAACAGAAAAAAACTGTGGTCCACCTTCTGACATGAGGTAATACGGGACTATTCCAGGTCTAAGATAGATCTAAACCAGGTCAAAACATCATTTCTACTGTAGTTCTAAACAGGAAATCACCCAAAAGACGACAAATCCTGATAAAAATGAAACAAGACAAACCCACAAAGTGAAGAGCTGTGCAAGTCCCACCTGAAGGAGCTCACGTACCAGTCTGAGAAATCCTGCACTACTGGATACACATGTGGGCCAGCAGCTTCATCAGAGCATTCAAATGAATTAATTAGCTCTTACATAATTGTTGTTAATTAGTCTTGAGTGAATCTTAAATGTCAGTTTGCATAATGTACATAAATTACGTTATGCAAATCAACATAAAGTTTATTAAAGCGGGTAAATGGGGAATTATGCAAAGTCGACTTCTTGGAGCTTTCATTTCTTGTCAAGAATACGCCCAAAGAGGTTTTAAAGAAGACATATTGTGCTTGTGTCTGCTATAGTTAATAATATTGATTTAAAATGACTTAATTAAAAAAAACATGGCCGCTGACTTGCCCGTTAGAAAAGTGTGGTGCCCGATGGGAGCTGAGGTCATCGAAAATGAATGCAACAACAAAGAGTCGATGCCTTCAGTGGATAGCAGCAGATCATGCTAGCAAACAGCGTTTTGTTTTTTTTTTTCATTTATACCAAAATAATTACGCATTGCTGCCAAATCATGCACGGAACACCAAGTAAAAAAGTAAAACTGGATAATGATCTAAACAGAGCAGTGGGCATGTACTGATGGCAGAAAACTGAGATTTATTAGCAATATGACATCTTAAAAGTAATTAAAGATGATTCGAACATGCACAAATCACTCCAAATACAACTTTGGATGAATAAATGTTGAGCGGAAACAACTATGACATTGCTAAATGTTTGAGTAATTTTGTGGTCTCTTCTTACCCGTACAATTCTGTTATATACAGCCCGCAAAACTACATCACCCACACTTCCGCACAACAATTTTCCATAAATATACAAGAGCATGATACAAAATAATACATTACAACTTCACAAACCTGACAGGATATGTGTTAGTGTTGAGGAAAACAGCCATTTTCTCACGTGCTTGTTAATTTCCCCTTAGCTAAAGAATATATTTGAAACTGAAATAAAGTCCAGATAATTAACTTTTTCAAGTATCACAGTACTTGTACAAGGAGTGTGTGTCGACATTCCCATGCTCAATATTTACGCCTGTACAATGAGTTTAATACGCAAACTCGAGTGCGAGTCGACCTTGGTTTAGACTTGGCGCCTCTTGGTTGGTGCGCAGGAACGCCAGGCATCTGGGCACGTTGCACAATCTCATCAGACAGCGATAAGCATCCTTCAGGGTTCTTGTATTTTAATCTCATTATTGGAGCATGTCGCTGGTGTGATCGGGGTGACGAGCTGTGAGTCAGCACATCCTTATCAAGAAGCCCTTGCCCTGTTTAGTTAATTTGCTATTAGATAAATTGGAATATCATGCATTTCTCTGGACATATATCCACAAGTCTCAGCTGTTATCAAATCTTCACATGACCTCGATACAATAATGAACTTTAGCAGTGCTTATACAAAATAGCTGAGCCTGGTAGTGATGTGTGGGTCCTGAACATTCCATTTCTTTGAAGTGAATGATGGGAGCTGACTCCCCTTATTTACTTTTTTAGAGTTCTTTTCTAGTATATTCTGTTTTTTTCCTCCACTTTTTTGTGTGAAAACCACACATGATTGGTCAAGATGTGTAATGGCATGTGCGGGTCCACTGAGCAGAGAGGGGAGGGGTCACAGACACACAGTGGTGAGCGTCACACGACACGAGGGAGACAACAGATCGACAAACGATCAGAAAATGAGCCACAGCAGCAGGAAACGCACTCAAATTGAGACACATTTCAATGCAATATGCAGTTCAAAGGCAGAGTGCAGATGTGCACAGTGAAAATATCAGCAGTGATGGTGAGTAAGGTCAGAAAATAAAACTGTATCAAGGATACACATATGATATCATGTATATATTTTACATTATTATTATTATTTTTTACACAGTTTTACACACTGTTTTGAATTATTTATGGTGATAAATAGATTGAAGAAACAGAAAATCTGAGGAACCATTTGGGAGCCGAAAGAGTCGGCTCTTTAAAGTTAGCAGAGCCAAAAGAACTAGGTTTGCAAAAAGAGCTGATATTCCCATCACTAGAGCCTAGTTCTTTATCCTATATTTATATTAACAGTAGCTCCATTAGTGGGTGCACTCTGAGGGTGCTGTGGCAGTGCTCTGAAGGGGAGTGACTAAGAGGTCAAAACCAAACCTATAACTCATGTTAATACAATGTTGTCGGTGAATAAAGCATTTTGATAACAATAAAATGTGTTAGAAGTTATTCCCCCATAGAAGTGTAATACTGTCTTTAAACTTCTAATATTACGCTGTTTTCTCATCTCTTTTATAATGTTGTTTCCTCCTCGCAGACAGACCTGGAGTTGTGTTTTGTTTCATTCAAACATGTTTAACACACAAACCGTGCGTCAGAAATCACTCTGCCCCACTGTGTGATGTCAGGTGGCAATACTGGAAGTGCTCTACAGTGTTTTTAAAGTCCATGCACCTTCATTAAAATCATTTTAATTTTTGAATTGACAATCTCCAGTGAACTAAAGTGAACTTTTACATCAAAAACTACCACTGTTACATAAAAAAAAACTACCAGTTAATGACATCACAAGGTGGAACAGAGTATTTTGAGCTTTGAAAATGTATACAGGCTAATAATAAAGGATTACTCAAGCCTGTGTGAATAAAACAAAACACAACTCCGAGTATGTTTTTGAGGAGGGAACAATATTCTAACGTGGCTCAAAGCTCCAGAGTCCATTTTGTGTAAAGCAGAACATTAATAAACAAAACAAAATGTACAAAGCCTAAGTTAGAGTGGCCATATTTTTATTTTTTGCAGTTTTAACCCTTGAGTAATGAGTGGAGCTCCATTTATCAGCCCCACTGTTTGGCGTTGTCGGCTGGACAAATAAATAATGGACTCCCGGGACACAACCAGAGCGTTGCAGAGGTGTTGTTAATCTTATCAGTCGGCCGGGCTTCCTGCCGTAAACCTGTGGAGTGATGGAAGGAAGGCTGCACTATTAGCCGTCTGCCTTGGGGCCCCGGAGTCAGCTAATGGGCCGGACAGCGCTTTGAAAGGCCCCGCAAACATTCCACGCATTCGCAGGTTGGTTTTTATTTTCACAACTGAACCGTGGGCAAAGAAAATGTGGAACACGGAGGCAGCAGGTATAGTAGTGTGTAGAGTGTAGAAGGTGATATTTGGTTTTCACTCAGAGGGGTGATTTTTTTGACAGCGTGTGAGGCGTATTTAAAGTGAAACGCTGTCAAATGGCAGACTTGAAAACCAGAATCAAAAGTAGTAGAAGTAGTTGTGAGAATTCATTTCTTAAATCTTACCATTTTAAACCACCTCAGAAAATGTGGTGGATTTAAAGGGCTCATATTATGTTGTTTTCTGATCCATGTTGTGATGTTTCCTCACCACAAACATGGAGTTGTGTTTTGTTTCATTCACATTTAACTCGTCTCCCAAATAGAAAACACTCAGTTCCACCCTGTGATGTCATGTGGTAATACAGGAAGTGCTACACTGTGTTTTTAAACTCCGAACACCTTCACTATAGAGTCATTTTGATTATTTCAAACCTGGAATTGTACATTTCCACGAAAGCAATGGTGTTAACTTGGAAACTACAGCTTCATGCTCCGTCCCAGTCCATAATGTGGTTGAGAATGAGAATGTGGTGAGAATCTTGAGAACCACATTATGGATCGAGATGGAGCAAACATCATTGAGACAATGGAAAACAAACAATGTCGCTGGATTAAAGCGGAAATCGAAATACAGAAATGTCAACTGGGACAAGGGGGCTTTTTTACTCTGACACGCCTGAGAAACTGTCCCAAGGAAGTTGGACTGCGTTCACCGGTAGGAAAGACGGCCCCAAAACCTGTTTAAATCAGCTGATCAGACATGTTAAAGAAGAACCTAATAACATAAATGATCAGAAGACAAAATTAACCTCGTTGGACCATAAACAGACCAATAATAAAGGGTCACTCAAAGGTATGTGAATGAAACAAAACACAATTCCAGGTTTTTGATGAGGAAATACAATCATAAAACGCTATAAATTGCATTTCATCACCTGCTTGTAACAACAGAGATGATCATTGTTTTGCCAGGAATGTTCTGCAGTATGTCATTAAACTTATTTATCTCCATGGAGACAATCAGATAATACCACAAGGCCAAGTACGAGGCTAGATAAAAGCTAATTATCATATTGTGGAGCATTCTAGGCACTGAACTGTTAGTGTTGACGTGTTTTAGATACTTTCTAATCCTGTACTGTACTATTATAAAGTATGACTAAGAAAGTAAATAAAAGAACATCTATAATATACCATTTGGTAAAACTTAAAACATATTCTCACTGTAAGCGGTATTGTTACTCCACAGATATGACTTGTAACTTAGTAGTGGTGTTTTTTGATTGTCTTCATGGAGATAGATACCGATATCGAAATGGACTTACAAAAATGACATAATGCACTTTTATATGAAGAAAAATGTGTAGTTTAAGAACAACTGGGATTGCTTCCGACAGCGAAAAACAGTTCTTCATTGTGAGATGTGGATTATGAGCGGACAAAGGAGCAGGATTTCAGGAGGAAACTTAAGAGTAAAACTATACAAAATATTTTTCTTCTTGAAGTACATTTTGCGGAACTACCCCTGAACAACTAAAGTACTATCAAATACGTACTTGCCTAGACCAGCTGACACATAGCCGTGCTCTAACGTTGGCACAAGCAATGGTTCTTTGGCATTTTGGAACAGATTTGAAGTGATTTGTGGTACTGCAAGTGGAAATGGACTGAGTGTACTTCAATGTCACAACCATAGACATTATGTTTAAAGAGGGCTGTGAGTGGTGAACCGTCGACTCGTGACTCATGACTTGTTATTGTTACTGTTACTGCTGCTTGAACCACCATCACAAAAACTACATAATGAAAAAAATGACTTCTGGGGGTAGTAAAATATATGAATCAACTAGGGTGATTTTTACACTGAAATAACTTAATTCTGTGAGAACTAAAAGTTATTTAATAGCAATGGACAGAATGTATTTTTTTTGCTCATGTAGTCGAAGTATTGTGTTTAATGAGTAAGTTCTACTATGTAACCATCAGTACGTTTTAAGGGTAAACCCAAAAATACAAAGTACGGTAATACCAAAGACCTTCCAGATAAGTCTCAGCAGGAGCTCAGTTGATAAGAGCATTTGTTCATTCATCCGAAGGTTGGCAGTTGGAATCCCGCTCTCGACATTTAAAAAAAAAGAAAGGTGGATCCACTGACCCACATATGTTGTTGTGTCCTTGGGCAAGACACTTAACCCACCTTGACCCTAGTGTCTGTGTACATTGGTCAATGAATAGGTGAGTGGTTCCGTTGTTGTAAAGCACTTTGAGCCCTGAAGGTGGAAAAGCACAGTATAAAACACCTCTGTGTGTTGTTTAGCTTAATCAGGATAATCCTACAAAATGTTTTCCATTTACTCTCTAAACATTCATATACATTTAGATTTTGGGGTTAAACAGGAACTTTGGTCCAGTGTTACTTAATTAACAGTTCCAACTTTAATTAATTAACTGGGACTCTGAGAAAATGTTAAAACTGATGTGCGAGTCAGTTTCTGCTCAGTTTCTGCTGTGTAGACATATATTATTTACTTAATTATTTTATAACAGCAATGCAATTACAACAATATTTTATATATTTTACTTTATTTTTTAAATTTATTTATTACACTAACTGACTTAAAAATGAAAAAGAGTAACAATTATTCAGTAAATTCATGATGTTAATTATGGTAGCAAGAACATTTTACTTAATAGTGACAAGTAAATTGTACCTGATATTACAGCAGTAAAATGGACTTGAAAAGTGCTAGTGCAATTTTTTTTCTAGTAAATCTTAGGAGTCATGAGCTATTTGAGTTATTCTTTTCAGTGCAGCGGGGTGTCAATTAGCCCACTGCCGTCACTAAAGAACTTGCTACATCTCATCTTGCACCTACAGCCTGAATCTGCATAGTACTACACGCAAAACTGATCCATAAAGCTGGTCATGTGACTGGCTTTGAGCTGGAGACATTTGTCACAGTGAGGGACGGGACGACACTGGACAAACTGCTCAGCATCATGGACACTCCTGCTCACCCACTGCACCAGACTATAGAGGAACAGAGGAGATAATACTCCCTACAACTGTACAACAACTCAGCCTTATGTAACAGATAATACTCCCTACAACTGTATAACAGCTCACCCTTATGTAACAGATAACCCTATGTCCTGTCAATTATCATTTCATTTTTGCACTGTTTACAGCCTCATATATATAGCTGACATATTTTTTATTATTATATTTCTATATTTTATTTTGACTTGTGCAAATGCATTTATATAATTGTGCCTTATAAGACTCCTGTCTCTTGCCATTTCTGCTCTTTTAAATTTATTATACCATTTCTTGTTTTTTATGATAAGACTGTACGCTGTGAGCTATACTGTGTCCAAATGATTTCCCTTGGGGCATCAATAAAGTTTGTCTAAGTTTATTTAGCTAGTTTCCATCTGCAGTCCCTGATTTACAGAAATAAATTATACAATGCAATTATGGTCAGCAATAAGTCACACTGTCCACTCTCAGACACACACACACACACACACGCACACGCACGCACGCACACACACACACACACACACACACACACACACACACACACACACACACACACACACACCATGTCACACATTAATTCAGAAAAGCATTAGATATTTACAACATCATTAATTTTATTTTATAAAACACATATTAACCTATCATTTTACATTGTTGATGGACTAGGGGTATTGAATTGCACTGTTCTGGGAGAGGTTTTTATCATTAAACTAACTCATAGACAATGATTTAGCTTGAAATGACCCTTACCTGCATGAGTGTGATTGTAAAACATAATAGATTGTGTAGATTTTGCCTTAATTCTGCAATATCTGGACATTTGGTTTACTTTTCTCCTTCTTCTATCATCAAAAAAGAGATGTTTGTGAAAAACAGACTATTTAAAAGCCCTGTACATATAACGTTTACTGATGCTGACAGTTTAAATGGAGTGAAATTGCTAAAATAGTAAAAATGTGCTCTGACTAACGCGCCAATGTTGTAGCTACTCAGCATCTAAATCACTCATGTCAATGTAATAAACACAACAAACACTGAATTAACTTTGATTTGTGACTTTATTTTCTACGATCATTAACATTAAACATATGAACAGTGTTAAACAAAAAGCATCTTGGATTATTTCTTCAAAATCTCTGCAGAAAATCACAGTTTTGAAATCGTTATGTGACTGCGGTTTAATCATTCAAATGAAACCAAATAAAAATATGTAAAATATTGAAGTAAAAACACATTCATAGCTTCATTCATGTTGGATTTTATTAACATTAGCTGCAGAAATCCACTTCTCCCGTCAATCTGGAGTTTATGTGTTCATCCCACTGCGCAACAATAATCCACAATCTCTGAAACTCACATAACGTTTTTTTCTTTGAGGACCGCGCATGGAGTTCTCAGCCAGTATGGGATTTGGAGGTGCATGCTGGGACTGCGTGACGGCCGCTGCAGGAGCTCTACACCAGAGTCACACACATTACTTTAGTACTTTAGCGTGCGGTACGACACACTCTTTATCGGTGCTGCAGGTTCGGTTATTCTAAAGCTCCACGGAAAATTTGTCGAGCTTTTAAGTTCAGTCCACTCCTTTTATTGCACTATAAGAAAAGGTGAGTTTTGGTACGATACACTGCCCCCTGGTGGAGGCACGTGTGGCTCTGGTCGTCATTACAGAGGCGGATTTTCCAAAGTGTTTAAGAGGTGTGGGTGCAAAGTCATTAAGGGCTGTATGTACCAAAGAACTGAGGCTAGTCTTTGTATATTGTCAAAGTTGAACAGTCTATATTTTTGTTGGACATGGCAGTGGTGTTGTCATGGTTTCTGTCATGTTTCCAATGGTTTTGACATATTTGCTTGCCCAAATGAAGCACTGGCAACTCAGATTACGTTGTGATTGAAGATTTTTTTTCTGGAACGGTGATCCATTAGTCTCCATTAGTCTTACTCTGAGTTGTATTTTGATTGCTTCAGTGTTTGAGTAATCTTGCATTGTTCCGAATTTGCAAATTTCGAGCTCTGAAAATTTATATTTTCAGCAACCCCCTATCTCCACCCACTTCTCTATACTTACTTGCAATTAAATCCGGATCTACACGTTACAATGTTGTGCGATAAAACCACATCAATGAAAATGTGCTGCTCGTTACGAAGTGAAATGCCACCATGCAGTTCTGGAAGTCAACGGACCTGATAATTAAGTATGTCACTTTTTTAGCTTAAAAATGTGACTTTTTGGGGGGCTGTGTTTGGAAAAACTTGCTCTGAGCAGTCTTGAATCTTACTAGGCCTAAAGGGACAGAAGTATTGATGACTCAGTGCAAATGAGGGTATTGATACTGTTATGTAAATAGCAATACTAATTAGCATATCAAGTATCAATTTGCACATGTTAGGGCCATTTCTACATTGTTTTATGCTAAAATACCTTCTCCAGCAGCAAATTGGACTGATCCATTTGTTTGTTCTTTAGATACTCTTTTAAATGTTGCTCCTTTTGTTATAATCTACCAAAATATGGCATAAAATGTACCTCCATGCCCTGGATAATGTTCTAAATTATGGAATCGTTAATCGTTAATATTGTGGCTTACTATAACCAAAATGTTAAATACTGCACTGCAAATTTCTCTGATCTGGCCAAGATTTTACAGCTTACATCAGGTTATTCATCTCAGATTTATTATCTACTTACTAATTCAGTCTAGAAATTCTAGTCTAGAGGGAGTTTATTTTAAGAGAACTTGCCAAGTAAAATTATCTGTCCTTGCAGTAAGATAATTTCACTACTTGAAGTCATTTTCTGATAGATTTAAGTGTTTATATCTTAAATTTTGGCGAAGCTTTTTTGCAGTGTTATGTATACATGTTCAAGTTTAATTCTAAATACCCCAAAAAACAGTCTTAGTTACATATTTACAGAGAAAAACCTCAAATTCAGGCAAATTATGATGACTTGGATTAAGAACGTTTTATCATGATTTCACTTGACAAGTAAAACGATCTACAAATGGAACAACTTTTTGTAGTTAAAATATGAAAATGCATCTTGCTACCCTTAAGAACAATTTTTTTGCACTTAAAATAAAATTGAATGTCGCTTGAATGAAGAAAACCACACTTCTTTCATTGGTCGAGCATTTTGCTTCAAGCTGAATCTTCTCAGATAAAGTTTTTGCAGTTTATTCTGTAAATTCAAAACCGGGCATTTTCGACTTCATAATACACTATACACTCTAACCCTTCAGTCCATTGTGGGAGACCTGGTGCCCTCTCGCCGTAGTGAACCCCCTCACCCCTGACTTGCCCTATATGTACTCCCCCGTCCACAGCCGTATGCCTGACCGCCCCACTGACCCATAGCCCTCTCCCTCTCCCTTTATTCTATCTTATCTCTCGGCACACAAGATAAGCATCACAATGTCCACTGCAAGTCACCGTGACATGCTAATAAAACTAGGTTAGCCTCGCTGTTGGCCAATAGTTGGAATAGTAGCCCCCATATGTCGCTAAAGTCCAGTAAAAACACTATAAAATCCCCACTTTGACGTAACCCGCCCTTATAAGGAAATCCAGTTCCACGTGTTGATCTGTCGGTTTCAAACACACTCACACTGTCCGTTAAAAGGGCCCATCTTACACTATTTTCTGATCTGTTTTAATGTTTCTTCCTCACAAACAGACCTGGAGTTGTGTTTTGCTTCATTCGCTCACGTTTAACACACAAACCCGGCGTATTTTCTGTTTGAGTTCTTCTCTCAAACAGAAAAAAAAACACTCTATTCCACCTCATCATGTCATGTGGTAGTACAAAAAGTGCCCCACTGTGTTTTTAAATACACATTCTCGCTCCAAAAAGAAAGTAAAATTGATAACACTTAGGTGCAATAATTACAACAACTCTTTGAAGAAACAAAAAACAAACTTGTGTTGTTAAATGTTATTCCACTGGCAGATTTTTTTTACGTATCAACTAAAATCTGCTCAAATTAAGTAAAATGTTCTTAATTTAAATCATTTTTACTTACCTGGAATTAACTTTTAACTCATTTGGATCATTTCTGTCTTTGAAATTCCAATCTCGAAAGAACTAAATGTTAAAAATAACTACAACTTCATGACATCACAAGGTGGAACTGGGCATTTTGAGCTTTGGAGATGTACACAGACTAATAATAAAAAGTGACTCAAACATGTGTGAATGAAACAAAACACAACTCCAGCATATTTTTGATGAGGTAACAACATTTCAGTATAACATGGCTAAAAGCTCACAGTCCATTTAGTGTAATATTGAACCTTTAACACGTGTTTTTCTTAGCGCTGGGGGAGTTTTCGGTAGAGTATTTTGCGTTTGGATTCGTTTGCGTGTGTCTCTGTCTGTTATCTGAAAAGGCACCTGACATTTCTTGCAGTCTTTTCGGTCGGCTGCAGCCCTGGAAGGCATAGTTTTCAGACAGCGCCCTGGTTTTGCTCAAAGAGAAGGTCAAGGTATTTTAGAGTACGGCACAGATTAGAGCAGTGCGGCAACTTCACAGTGTTGTCGACCTTAAGCCTGTAGGGGGCGAGAGTGAGTGTGCTTGAATGTATATGCTTTTTCTTTTTATTCCTTTAATGGTAGATAATGTAATAAACAAATGATAGACTTGATCATTTTTTTAAGGTGCACCAAGGAACTTTTCTGGTGAAGTGTCTGCTACCTGCTTATTTCCATGGAAATGTTATTGCTTTGCCTTCCATGTGCTGTAGTATGGCATTAAACCTGCAGGTGCTTTTATTGGAAAAAAAAAAAAAAAA
>KN492697.1:522-20735 GCA_000787155.1 Scartelaos histophorus
ATTTCTGTATTTATCTCATACTAAATGCTGCACTATCATGTTATACACCGCTGGAATCAGCAGAATCTCGGCTAACAATGTGTCCATTTTCACCACAGCTCTACACATCTCAAACAGCAGCGCTCTAAATCCACACATATATATTTCATGATTACTTACATATTGTATCAGATTGGATCCAGAAAAAAAATGATATTGGAACAAAACTAATTTTAAGCAAAAAAAGAATTTGACACAGTTCATCTTTTATGATAAAATAAGTTGTGGTAAATCTATTGAGCATTTTAATATTAAATACAACGATTTTGTGAATGTGTTATCCGGGTATTAACCAAAATCAACAAGTCACATTTAATTTAATAAGCGTTCCATTAGCGTTGAATAAATAAGCAGACATTAGCATTTTGTTCATGTTTGTTTATGTATGTGCATAATGAGATGATGCGCGGTTAAAGTTCCTATTAGCGCAATGTGACGAGGTTAAACAGGGATAAACACATCTGCATCTGCTGAACATTTGGACCTATTCCACAGACGTCGCCGTAATAGCATTCATTATCTGAGTAAAGCCCACGTCTGAATGAGCCTGTTTATCTGAGCCTTACCCCAGAAGCCCGTTCAAAATACCTCTTATTTCTGCAATCATTATACTACAATTAGCCCCAAATCAAGCAGATGACAGGAACGTTTGGCTCGGGTTATTGTGCAGAGGAGGGCAACTCACGCTCAAGTTTTGTCAGTATGGTCAGGGATTTAAGTTTGGTAAAAACGTGTTGTTTTGTTGTTTCACTAACTTTAGACAACACATATGTACGCAAAAATAAACTCCTTCTTTGTACTGATACTTTGCAGCTGGTGCCATCAACGTCCCCTGGGGGTGTGATGCTAACTAAAGGCTCTGCTATGTTTGTTTTGTTAGACTGAAATCTGTGCTTTATTTTAAGGCACTGTCTGCACTAATCAGTTCAGAAAAAGCTGACTACAACATGTGAGCTGATTTGTGCTTTTAAGCAAGTCTCTCACTCCTAAAATTACAGTTAGAAAAATGACTTATAAAACTTATACAACTTTTTTGACAGTGTTTGCTAATAATCCTAAATGTTCCATCATTAGAGAAACACCCCAAAAGTATCAGTAAAACCAAATATAAAAGATATAATCACAATCATATAATATACATATTCCTTCTACTGTCTACTGCATGTATGTATATCGTGGAATGTTCAGCAGTTACCATGGAGACACAATGCACACAGTAGCAAACACTGTAAATACTGCTTATGATGTGAATACACAAATTAAAAATTGATTTAAACAGAATCATTTCAAGGAGCAAAACAGTTGGCTAGCTAGTATGTGGCAAACTTAAGTAACAAGGCTTCAGACAGAGCAGTGACTTCAGTTAGCATTGCACTATATTCTATTATTGTAATAATTAGGCTTCATTAGACATATCAACAAAGTAAGTAGATCTAAACTTGTCAAAAAGTTTCTAATCACCGTAAATGTGTCTTTTGTGCAGGGTTTGCGTCCGACTCGGAGAAGCAGAGGAGGAAGAGCGCCTGGGGGGCCGTGTTGGGGACCTTCGTTGCCATAGCGGTGGTGGGTCTGGCGGCCTACGTCATCCTGAAGAAGAAACACCAGAAGGCATTTTCACATCGCAAACTGCAGGAGGAGTTCCCTTCAGATCCAGGTAACTCTCATCAACTTTAATTTTGCACTCACACCCTGCACTCTGCATTTGCCACAAAACACTGAGGAGGTTTTTGTCCTGAGGGATGTTACTCACCTCAAACTGCCCTGACACAGATCTGATGAGCCTAAGTTAATTTAAAACACATTTATCTTAAAATAAAGACCATATATGTATTGTCTACCTCTGTTTTTTCTTCATTTTAAGCTACATTATATCGAGATTCTTATGATATTTCAGTAATTAAGTTGTATAAGTATAAATAAAAGTATGTAATTCTAAACTAGTAAAAATGACTCAAATCAAGATTCCTTTTATCAGAATACATGACATTTTAACTACAGACATGCTGTTTGCAGTGTGAAAAATGTAATGAATTTTTGCCATTATGTTAAAATGACAAAATAAAAAATATATATACAAATCTACAAGCTCTCTCGTGATTAAGACCTATTTGCAGGTTACACAGCCACTGGTTGAAACAAATGTAAGATGGAGACAGTTAAGTCTAAAATTACAAATATAAAGTGTTAACGAGAGCCAAGATCACAAAATAAAAGCCAATTACGACAGAGAAACTTTTAGCTAAAGAAACAATTTGCCTTCTTATCAGTTTCAGTCATTTGGAAATCAGGCATGCTATTAAAACTCCATTTCACCACATCCTTTAATGACAGAGAATCCGAGAATAAATAAATAAATACAGTAGTAGTGTTGGAGTAAGTGAACTCTTCTCAGCGGCTTGGGACTCATTTCAAACCACAAATAACAAGCTACAACACATGAACACTATACCCTAAGGACTATAAAAAAAGAGTGAAGAGTTCAGTCTTTTGTGATGTCACCTACTACTGGAGACTGCAGAGGCCACTGAAGGCAGCACACACTCACTAATACATATAAAGGTGTTTGAACAGAACAGAAAATTAACCTAGTTTACAGCAAAATTGCCACAAAATAAGTAGAAACAGTAGATAATACTATTAAAACACCATATACAAAGTGGATTTAGTGTTTAGTTCTGGTTTAATTGAATAAAACCTCAGTGGGAGTAAATTCAAGTGTGAAATGAAACGAAATGTCAGAGGACACAGCGGGATCACGTCAGCTCTTTAATCTCGGGACGCGTCTGAAGCTACACAGTGTTAGATAGAGTTTTGAAACAGAGGAAAAACCAGGTTGTGTTGGAAAATGTCAGATGCCGATTTAAGATGGTATTTGAAAAATGCTAATGCTTCTACCTGGCATTTGCGTTCGCTGCCGCTATGAATATTACAGAAATCAATTGTCATTTGCGGAATGTCATTCATTTTTAGCCACAAGTCTCGGGAACTAAGACCTGCCACAAACACGAGAAGTGATGTTGTTGGTTGATTTTACCCCGATTTTATCCCATCAGTCTCTAATATGGACAGATAGACTTGTCCTCCAGCTTGGTACTCCTGCCTTGAATAATTCTGCTCCTCACAAGCGTGAATGTGCTATTTTACTATTATTTATTCATTATTCTTATTATTATTTCTTATTTGCTTTCTTTTGTTTTTTGTTTACCTGTTTTTTTCTGTGAGGGTTTGTGTTTTGTTAACAAAAAAAAAAAAAAAAAAAAAAGATCATCCTGACATGTTAAAGCTTGAAGAAAAGAACTATAAATAACTACTCACAAAACAAGAACATGCAAAAATTCACAAACAGCAGAGACTGGGAGCTTCGTATAATTGTGATTAAGGGTGCTCATGAAAAAGGGTACAGCCCATTGAAAAAGAAAAAAAATATCAGGCACTCACTTAGTTAATTTAATTTAAAAGTAGTAGAAGTATTAAAAACATGCCAACGCGAGTCAGCTTGCACCTTCTGAAGCTTGCAATAAAGGCTTTTAAACATTTTGCAACTAAGTGAGTGCCTGATATTTTTCTTTCTTTTTTTTCTGTAAGACGTTTAGAAACTTGCGGAGGATGACTTCCAGTGTAGTTAACGGCACTGGGCATGTGATGAAAACATGGGGGACGGGACTCTCATCGTGTCTTCAGAGTTTTTTACAGGCAGCTGATTGTAACTCTTAATCTGCCAAACATAACGGAAGGCTACAATGAAGTTAGACACATTATAATACACAAATTAAGAGGCAATTTATAAAAGAAAAAAACCTGAAAGAATACAATGATATCTACAAACTGGGTCCTTTTCTCAGTTTTCCCTGGGTATGTCAGAGTTACTATACTCAGTTCTGCTGTGAGGGCGAGGAGCTAATTTATTGTCTTGATGTCCAAATGATGACAAATGTGACCGTAAAACAAACACAAGTGTATTATTAAAGTAGAAAAAATGTGTTCAATTGGTAGTTGAAATCAGAAAAATGAAACCAGCCACTAAAACGTATCTAGGTCTAATAGATCAAAATGACAAACTATGCTTTGTCTTTTTATTATTATAAAGTTTTTCATGATTGAATTTTACATTTAAGTTCAATGAGGCCAAACTTATAATAAATGAAACACAAATATTAAGTCATTAATCAAGTCATTATTTATAGCTGCAGTGTTTTTGTACTATGTAGAACAGGGTAGGGCAAACTAAGGCCTGGGGGCCATATGCGGCCCGTTGATCTTTTTAATGCGGCCCACCAAACTGAAAGTCGACTTTTGGCACTGGGGACACACAGGACAAGTAGATCTGCATCTCCTACTGTTTTTGAAATAAAGACAGTCAGGAGGAGAGTGATGATGAGAACAACCTGAAGGATAACAGAACTTTCACTGCTTTAAAGTAGTACCTGTTAGTTTATTTTTTATTTTTGCCTTTAGTTCTTCGCCTGGACAACAGTGAGCCTCTGGACCTAAACTTCGGCAGAGCAGCCTACTACAACCCAACCCTGCAGGTGGACAACATCCAGATGAGCCCATTCCCCAGACACTAAACTCCCCATGCAGCACCCTATACCCCAGCACCCAAGAACTGCACCGTCTCTCCACGCACCCTGAAGCTGACCACCCAAGAACTGCACGCTCCCACCCCCACACCCAAGGACAATACCCTCTTAACCAGGCACAGAATCCACACCCTAAACCATCTTACCTAGCACCCGAGAAGTGAACTGTCTGACCCAGCCACTCTACACCCTAGCACCCAAGAACTGTACCTTAAACCGTGGCATCCTACACTCTAATACCCAAGACCTGCATCCTTAGGCCTTGCAAACTTCCAAACACCCGAGCACCCAAGAACTGAACCATTTCACCCAGGCCCCCTACACCCAGTCACCCCAAAACACATCACCCAAAACGCCCTGCACCCTTGGTCTAAGAACTGCACCTCACACTCCAGCACCCAAGAACTGTACTCGACACCCTAACACCCAAGAACCCTACACCCCGGCACCCAGGAACTTCACCCCGCACCCAGCTCCCTGCACCCTTTGGACAAACCCACTAGTGCTTCCCATCTTCAGAAGGTGCGGACATAAACTGTTGAATGTAACGGATGGAAAACCACAAAGAAGACTCGAAGATAAATATGAAAATAGACACTGCAAAAAGAAGATATATGATGTAAATACGAAATGACAGAGATTTAAGTCACACCATCTCAGTAGGTCTGATGACGCAAGTTGTTTTAAAGAGGGGATATTATGCAAAATCGTGTTTTTTGGGCTTTCTTCCGAGTAATAACGTTGTTAAAAACATGTCAATATGGCATCCATGCACGTTTGAGTAATTTAGCGATCTCTCCTGGAGCTATCTGAACCTTCTTTAAACATTGCAAAAAAGCTTGGCCAAAATGTAAGATATCAACACTTAAATCTATCAGAAAATGACGTAAAAGTAACAAAATTATCCATCCATGCAGCAAAATAATTTTACTTAACAAGCTATGTTAAAATAAACTACCTCTATACTAAAATTACACAGTCTCAGAACTAGTAAGTAGATAATATATCTGAAAACGAAATGAATAACCTGATATAACTTTTCAAATCTGTCCATAAATATATAAAAGCAGGATAAAAAACATTACACTACAACTCCACAATCAACACTCCACAATTCTAAGGCACTCTGAAGGGGTAGTGACTTAGAGAGGAGAGCAAAGGGAAGGAGGCTCAGATGCTCTAAATACATTGTGTTAGCAATAAATACCCCGTAAAAGTGTAATGCTCCCTCTTTAAAAGTTTTTTTTTTTTCCGGTTAACAAGCAAAAAAGCACTTGATTTTTAGTTTTATTCCAAATTTTTTTATATTTCTAAACTAATAAAAGCTCAAATCAAGATTATTATTGTCAAAATACATTATATCGCACGACTTTTGAACTAAGTAGAGACATTTTTTGCTTCCAGTGTGAGAAATGGATCTGATCCGTAGCAGCCAAAATGAACCGTCAGCCATTTTGAGTGTCTTGCCAAAAGGTCTTTATTAACGAAGCTTTGCAAAATATGAGGAATGTTAAATTTACCATTTTTGTCCACCTTAGAAAATAGAAATTTCGCATTGAAGGAAGGGTTGATAAAAAGAAAAAACAAACTCGCATGCCCACATTTTGAACATTTTAATTTAATTTGAATATTATTGGCACTCAAATTTCAAAAAAAGTGCCCTGATTACATTGATTTTATCTATAAGTCGTACAAAATCATTCACCACCTACTTGTATTCGCTGAGATTTAGCATCGAGCATTTCTATCTCCATGGAGACAAGCGAGTGGCGCGATAAGTCAAAATTAGAGGTCGGATCTACGGAGAGGCGACCCTGCTCAGAGTGATTCATGTTTTGATCGGTGTTTTAGGGATAATAAATACAGGTAAGAACGTGTTTAGATTGTCCCTATCACGCTATTTTCTGAGATATGTTATAATGTTGTTTCCTCACAACAAAAATACAGTCATTTTTGCGTAATATAGGACCTTTCAAACACTGAGGAACAACATCTCCATGGAAACGTAGACAATGACATCTCTATGGGGACAAGCAGGTTACACAGAGCACCTTAAACGACGTGAACACAAGCTATTTATTGAACGTCTTTGCACAGTTCCTTTTTGGATTTTCTGTTTGGGATGCAAGTTTTCATTGAGAATAATCATGCCCCTCGGTGGAGCAGAACAGAGCAATCGGAATGAACGAGCCGGAGCAGCCCGAGCCACGCTGAACAATTTGATTCCGCACTGGCTCGAACACAAGGCGAAGGAGAATGAAGTCAAATTCAGCGCTCGGCCGGTGAATGGAAGCCCGCGACGCAGTTCATCTTTTACACCGCAGAGAGAGACAGGGCTGTTTTGTTATTCATAGGAAGCGGATTTTGTATTCAGCAAGATTGTTTTGTACAGGGTCCTAGCATAAACAAGTGAATGACCCAGATCCACGCTCTTTTCAAAAATGTCGGTTGTTTTTAAAAAGTTGGGCTGGAAAGTTGGGGTTGACTTTGAGAGAAGCAAAATTTCAGTGGATATTTATAGATAAAAGAGATTGAGGATCGAAGAGGTGGGAGTGAATATGTAGCAGATGTGTTGCCCTCCACTAGTGAAAACCTTTTGGGAAAATCATATTGTTCTGTTTTTTATTTATGCATTTTTATGTTAGCAGAAAGATTAAAACAAAAGAATAACACATTTCTCAGAGAGTCATGGATAGTCCTGGTTTAAATCTACCATCTATAATTAACCTGACCCTGTTGTGTTCTCACCGTAGACTGTATAAAGAAGAGGACTAAGCGAGGACAATGTCTCCCATAGTGTTCAGTTCCACTCAAATGAAGCTCATGGTTACAGGAGTAAATTTGGAGCCAGGTTCTACATTATGATTTTTTAAAAATAAAAACAACAGGATCACGTAGAGCGGGTCAATAAGAACAGAAGAGCCCACATGAGAACTTCCTATTTGGAACACAGTGGCTAGCACGTTAGCTATGTCCATTTACATATACATTAGGGTGGACCATAAAAATATTTTTAGATTCTCTAAATTAGAACTCTGCATTTGGTCCCATATCTGGCCAAAATATTTGGGAATATGCAAATTAATTGACATTTAGACAAAAGGCACTTACTATAACAGCATAATGAAACAAACAAATAAGGTGTATTGGAATAATTTGTCATTTTATTCTGCAAACACAGACAGAAACTTGCATAAAAATTACTTAAAAGTTGCTTAGAAAAGTCCATAAGAAAGTCCATAAATTCCTTACAAAGCTACTTGAAAATGTAAAATTAGTCAATTTCCAGGACACAACTTGAGGAAACCTCTAAAAACACTTTTTCCAAATGTCTTCCTAAATCAGGCTAAATAGGCTAAAACCTAATGAAAGGTTCAAATTGAGGTGATCTGAAACTTTCTCTTTTACCATGCTTTGATGGAAAACCCTAATGTAAAGTCTATGATTCCCACTATCACCACTAGATGGTAACAGGTGATGGTGATAAGTGAACAGGTTTCACATTTGACCAGGGGCCGACAGGCAATCTGTACATTCTGGCAAAGTCCAGAACAGCCATCCACTAATTTGGCTGATTTACGCAAACCACCCCGGTCCCGATATGTAAGGGAAAATGGAAAAGTCCATGGGCTGTTTTTTTAGTCCAATCCATCTAACAAATAAAAAAACCAAAACAGACAAAAAGAAACTCTTAACGGTGGTAGGTTTAAAACTAGGTCTATCCGGGTTTGATCCACAAATCATTACTTGCAGACTTGATTATAAATGTTCTATTATTGTTGCTGTAATATCATGAGAAAATGTAAATAAAACAACTTGGTTATTTGAATCATTCACATTATTATCTAAGTACATTTTTCTAAAGACCAGGCAAACTATGGATTCATCTAGAAAAAATAATTACAGATCATTTTTGAAAGTATATAATATTACATTCCCCCCTGGCCATTCTGTGCCAGAAACATTTCTGATTCCTCATTTGATTTGAATATTTGTTTGGCTTTTGGGCTTCTTGTTTAGACTGTAAATGTGGAGGTAGACTGATATTTAAAACAGAGGGGCTTAATATTTTTGTACATACATGTTACACTGTATAGTCAGAAGGATTAAGTATATATGCAAAAGAGAACAAAGTACTTTCTATGATAGTTACTGTACAATAAAACGCTTTGTAGAAAATGTGTAAGCCGTCCTGTTCATTACCTGTTAACAGAATGTATCAGAGCTGAATGGATTGTTTTATTGGGAGTTTACGGGATGGGGACGCACAATTCTACTTGTAAAAAATGCTCAATAAACTTCTGCTGGACTCATACAGCCTGGTAAGATTTTCTGCAAATACTGTTGGCGACAATATTTTTAAAAATGTTTGCTAAATTCATAGTTTGAAAGGGGGAGTACTCGTTTCTTTTGTAATAAAGTACTATTTGTTTTACTCAAGTGCAGATAAATTGCAGTGCATCTATTATAAAGTATTTTTATAAGTCGGAAAGTATAGGTAGTGGGGTGCTCTGTTAGTAAGTTGTGAAATGAGCTTTGAAATTGCTCAAGGTGAATGAAAATACTGGGAGTTAAAACCAGATTCCTCTAGAGGCAAAATGTATTAACTGCCCCATGTGATCAGGTCTTTACCATTAGCACAACCAAGTTAAAGGTTCACTGCAGAACTTTCTGGAGGAGGATCCACTACCTACTCGTCTCCTTGTTATTGCTTTGCCTGGAGTGTTCCATGATATGACATTAAACATCCATTTTGCATTTATCAATTACAAGTGTTTCTGTTGCTCAAAAAATCAAGAATTCCTTCTGTGAATATATTTAATTTGACAGTCAATTTGGCTTTCATTTTGCACCAAATCACTTAATGCATGAATGGATCCAAATGGAAATATGTCTTGCCAACCTGGGTAAAGTAGCCAAAATCTGTACTGAAGCAAGTACCATTACTTCCTAATTTAATTTAAAAAAATTGCACCAACAGAAGTCCAAGAAATTAAGTAAGAGTAAAAACTATTTGAGAAATTACTCCAGTAAATCTAATTGTGACAGTGAATGTCCATACATCAATTTTTCCCCACTTATCCAGGGCTAGGTTGCAGGGACACCAGTCTAAACAGGAACTCCCAGACTTCCCGCACCCTGGACACTTCCTCCAGCTCCTCTACTGGGACCCAAAAGTGTTCCCAAACCAGCCCAGAGACATTCCCTCCAGCATTTCATAAGTCCTAGGAGGATGCCTTCTCCAGGTGGGACAAGGACACCTTCTCATGGAGGCATCCAAGAGGCATCTGGAACAGATGCCCAAGCCGCAGCTGCTCCTCTCGTCTTGGAGGCCACCACCCACCCAGAGTTGATGTCACCTTTTTCCGGTCAAGATCTATGGCCTTGGAGCTGATGTTCATCCCAGCAGCTTCACACTCGGCTCAAACCGGCCTAGTGCATGTTGCAGGTGCTGGTTTAATGAAGCCATCAGGACCACATCATCTCCAAACAGCAGAGGTGAAGAGGTGAGATCCTGTGGTCCCTAAACTGGGGCCACACCCTGGAGCCAGGCCTGGGTTGGGTGCTCATCAGCGAGTATGTGGTGGTCGGGCCTTTCCCCACAGGAGAGAGTAGAGCAATGTTACACTGAAAAAAATAAGACTCAACCAGCAGTAAAAGTAAAAACAAGTTAACAAGTTACTCGAGTACATCCACTACTTCTGCCTGCCATTAAACAGTGCTTCTGTAAATGCCTGGGTGAGCAGCAGGCTTATTTTGCTGTAACGTTTTGGAGTGGAAGTTATCTGCAAATTGTTCCTTGAGGGGAATGAAGCCGATGCGCTGACTGTGCAGGAGCGGGGCCAGTTTTTGGATCACTCCACAGTCTCTTATCAGCTCTGCAGTCGGGGATTTCAGATGTAATTGTTTGGCACGGCACTGAAACCATTAACAGATTTGAATACCCCCAACGTATTAAACAAGAGGAGAGAGGACTGATTCAGTCTGCAGTGGAGCAGAGAGGACAGGGCGAAAGGCAGACTATTCAATAGTGGATTTTAAGTCTCTGTAATGATGTGCAATAACCTCCTTTTACTTTCTATCTGATTACAACTAAAACTCTAACAACTCTTATTATGAAGAATGAAATATGCATAGATGCTACACAACACAACACAGCCTAGTCTAGGCTCAAACCCAGTCTAGGTTTATGCTCAAACTCATAGTAATCAAACTCTTCTATTCCAGAGAGAAAAGACAGTGGGTTTTGTTTTTTAAGCTTGGTAAGATCTTCCATTGGAAATACTTTGAGGGAATGGCCTCATCACCAAATCAAAACTAAGAAAAGCAAAGTGGTAATTCACCTGGCTCCCCCTAGACTCTGACTGTGAAGCTGCAGGACACAGATGAGGGACACTTTTGTCCTGAAGGCCATTGCTCTCCTCCACCATGACACTAGCCAGACTAGAGCAGTTCTCCTGTCTGCAGTGAGACCTTTTGGAGTTTTTACAGATTCTTCTTGTATTTTAAATGACATGGACTTTGAAATTTTGAGTGAGTGCACAATGACATCAGTTTTCACAGGTCAGTCTTATAGTTTTAGAAGCCAAAGTGTGGCATGCAGATGTCAGCAGGTAATTTGCTGCTTTATTTCTATGTCAAAGATGTTCTCCCTGGACTTGGGCTGTGAGGACTGCGGTTTGATTCTTGCTCAGTACATGTGCTTGATTCTAGTCATTTTTATTACCCAACATGCCATGTTCTTCCCAGCAGACATTGCTCTATAGAGAGACAAGCTTACACAAGTTTAGCATGTGGATCTGTGTTTCAGGTCTCCTTGTAGTAATGCATGTTTTCAAGTATTTTTTTAGTTGAATGAAAACACACTAAATCAATTTTAATAAATAAAAAATTGACACTTTTAATGCCATACTGTGGAACATTCCAGGCAGCGGAGCAGTGATACTATGTCATTATGTGCATGTAGTTGTGTTTCTCTGTATCCCCCTCGGTTACAGCTCTGGAAACCACCTCTAGAATGCTCTGTGGTTTTGGCTGGTCCACTTTTATTTACTCTGGTAACTCACCAACCAAACTGTCCTCCAGGAGGAACAAAGCCCAGTTGTATTACAGACTGTTCATCTGCTGACAGTGCAGGGGAGCGGGACAGTTTTAGGAGCTTTCTACCATGTCTTATCAGTGCTACTTTTCAGAGGTGGGTAGAAGCAATTGTAATTTTTTTTTTTTTTTTTTTTTTTTTTTTTTTTTACTCCTACTTAAGTAATATTTTTTTAAATTGAAGTAACAGTACTATTACTTGAAGTGAAAGTTTTGCCTACTCTTTCCACTGTAAGTCTACAAGTGACAATATGAAAGGATTTGAACATTTCATTTGTGTTTTTTGCAGTGCTCCTTCAGATATGATTCAGATATGATTGATTTGCCTAATTTTGGTTTAAAATACCAGATTTAGGTTTTTGTTATGTCCTTCAAATGGCATTAATTTAAAATTCTAAAGCAGACAGTACATCTAGACAGTTACTCTTTAGTTTACTCTTACTTAGTTGTAATTTTCCCAAATACTTTTTTACTTTACTTAAGTGATTTCTTGGCACTACTTTGTTTTTCCACCTTGAAGGGACTCAAAGTGCTTTACATCAAGGAATCACTCACCACTCACACTGCACACTGCAAATTTCTCTGATCTGCCCAAGATTTTAAAACTTATATCAGGTTATTCATCTTGTTTTCAGATGTATTATCTACTTACTAGTTCCGAGAAGGCGTAATTTATTTTAATTAAGTAAAATTATCTTGCTGCACGGACAGATAATTTCATTACTTTTAAGTCATTTTCTGATCAATTTTGGTGTTAAAGTTTGGCCAAGCTTTTTTGCAGCTCATTGGGGGATTTAAGTGTCTTGCTCAAGGACACAAACTCAGTGGATGTGACTGCACTACCAACACGCAGCGCTCACTTTAAACAATCCACTTGAAAACTGCAGCAGGCACTTTATACGTATTTTTTATGTACGTTATGTTCATATTCTGTGGTATTTATGTGTTTTACATTGTGTGTGTGCATGTACCAACTGAGCTACTGTCGCCCACTTTGTAGTTTTACGTATTCTGAGGTAACATCGCTCTTACTTGAGTATAATTTTTGGCTCGTCCACCTTTTTTTCTAATTTTCCAACAGTGTGAGGTTTGGATGTCGTTGTTTGGCACAGCGCTGGAACCAATGGGCAGATTTCGCCGTAGAAGAGTGTGACAGAGTGTATATTACGGCAGAGAGGGACGGACGCCCGACTTCATTAGAATTAAAGCGGGGACAAAATGAAAGGGGAGATTCCAATCATCCGAGGCCCCGGCTGAATTGATATTAGCCATGTTTCGTTCTCTTTCAAGTCTGTTGTGTGGAAATGAGTTTAACCTGAGCAGATTGGGTTATAGATGACAACAGGTTTTTAATTAACTGGAGATAAAGACAAAAAGAAAAGCAGCGTTTCTTCTGGTCCCTGAACGTCGCATGACACGATGGTGGGTGTGAGTTTAAATGTTTGAAAGCATCACTATTAAGTAATTTTAAAAAGCAGATTACACTTGGGATATTAACTTCTAACACATAACATATTTAGATCACCGTGTTACTTTTTATTCCTTTGAAAATGCTATATTCTACAAAAACATTTAATGTGTTTTATAATTTCCAGTTTCGTTTTTGGTGTTCTGAGTCCCCCCTTCCCTTGCTCCCCATGCTAAGTCACCCCCCCTTCAGAGCACAACACAATCATGAAAATGCAAGTTGCAGTGTTTTTCTTCTGAACATTTAAATAGGCCAAAATTTAAGCAAAATTTAAACATTTAAATCTCTCAGAAAATGACTTAAAAGTAGTGAAATTATATGTCCATATGGCAAGATAATTTTATTTCACAAGTTATCTTAAAATAAACTACCTCTAGACTAGAATGAAGCAGTCTCAGAATCCTTAAGTAGATAATAAATCTGAAAGAAGAGAAATAACTTGATAAATAAGTTTTAAAATCTTGGCCAGATCAGAGAAATTTGCAGTGATTTATTTAGTTTATTCTTTATTTGAAGGGACAATGTACATTAGCTCACAAACACACACCCGATTATAACTAAACAGTCAGTTTCCATCTGCAGTTGTTGGTTTACAGAATAAATTATACAGTGAATCACATTCAGTCAACAGTAAGAAGAATACACAATGTCCACTCTCTGACCCACACACTCACACAACATCACACATGGACAATACAACCACACACATTAACAAAGCATTGTGGGGGTTTAGCTTTGGACAGAATCTTACAGCAAATTGTATGAGAATTTAAATAGTGATTGGCTAAATTACTCAAACATGAATGACGAGTTGTGCAAAGTAACAAAGTAAAAAAGTAAAAGTACAATATTTAGCTATATATTTGCCTGAGTAAGTTTTACAGTGGATTTTTGTTTTTTTTTACTTTTACTTCACTACATTTGAGATCAAGTTTCTGTACTTTCTACTCCACTACATTTTAGAAGTAAAAAGTACTTTTCTTTACAGTGTGAGACCTGCTGAAAAGACTGGCACTATTTTTTTAGAACATTTAATTTAAATTATCCCAATTTTGAGCCAACCAAACACACAAATACACAAAATTAACAGAAAAAAATCTTCACAAAATATCTGGAAAATACTTTTACTTTTTACTTTTTAAGTCATTTGAGAGTTACTTAAATACTTTTATTTAAGTAGATTTTGTCATTTGATACTTTTACTTTTGCCACAGCATTTGCACTTTTACTCAAGTAACAAAATCAAGTACTTCATCCACCACTGTCAATGACGTCTAAAACCTTCTCAGGCACATTTTTGATGAGGGACAATGTTATACCCCATTAGAAAGCTCCAAAAAGTAGATTTTATGTAATATTCCCGTTAATAGCTCTGTCAATGACGTCTAAAACCTCCTCAGGCACATTTTTGATGAGGGAACAATGTTATACCCCGTTAGAAAGCTCCAAAAAGTTGATTTTATGTAATATTCCCGTTAATAGCTTCCTTTGAATAGTGTTTTTTATAAACAAGAGCCTATAGACAGAGAAAGATAAAAAAACAACAGAAATGGAATGAATGCTCAATGAAATCTTCCTGAAAGTGCGCGGCGCCTGATGATTAGAGCGTCCAAACCTGATGAGATAAAAGCGTGTGTCAGACTGTTGATTAAAAAAATCGCAAATGATAAAAGCCAGAAGTCGTGTTCACTTATTTTTATTAATTTAAATTCACTTTAAACAGTCACGCCAAGGTTGATGACAGACTGTTTTTGTTCATTAGTATATATGGAGCTCAGCATGGGATAGGGAGTCGTACATGCAGTAGATATAGTTAAGGTTACAGAGGCCATGCAGTTATGGTATGGGATAAGTGTAGATAAAACAAAAATCCATGACTTTACACCCAAAGGCCTAAATGTAAATGAAAAATGTTTGATGATGACACCAGTTGAAGTGTGTTAGCTTACGGAGGCGATGTCAAACAAGAGTCCAGGAGACTTGATGTAGTTGCGTATGGTTACTTTATTTCTGGCTCGAGCAGATGCAGATACAGGTCATCATTCAGTGGTCTCCACTTCTCTAACAGCACGTCTCTATCAAACCGTCTCTAAAGCACAGTGGAAGCGGGTCCCTTTATATATTGCTGTCTTGGCATCCCTGAAGTTGTTTTACAGCACTTGTTTTCTGTTATACCTGTTTTACAGCACCTGTTGTTTGACCGCACCTTGTGTTTATCTTATATTTATGCAATAGTAGGCGTTGTTAAGAGTGCCCCGAGTCGATACATATTCTTAACAGATACTCTTCAGTACAACAAGAATGCCAAGAATGCCCCTTTCTCTAAACAGATCCTTAACAGGAATGCTCTTCAGGATCCGAGCAGACCACTGTCAACCATACATCTGCTGGTTTCTTTAACATTACATCATTAACACACAGAGGATACATAAAATAATGACATTCTACAAAGATATTTCTCACAAGTGTCAGGTTTGAAGATAGGCCAAGTAATTACAGACATATTCAAGTGTTTCCTATTCCACAAAACTATTCAGAGTTACATTTGAAAAAAAACCAAAACTGCAGCTATCCATTCGAAGTGTTGACGGCTGCACTGCGCTTTGTTGTGATGAGGTATACAGTGCTCCCTTGTTTATTCTGGGGGTTACGTGCTAAAATTACCCAAAATAAGTAGTCAGCTTTATTTTTTACATATGTTTTAAGGCTGTAAAACCCCTCATCACACACTTGAAACCCTTTTCTCACACAGGAATGAACATTTTCTCACATTTCTCTCTAGTTTAAACACTCTCAAAGTTCAAACCTCTGTAGATTTTTTTCGATTTTTTATTACTGCTGTCGTCCTTATGTTATTTTTCTCTGTAGCCAAAATCTGCGAAACAGCATGGCCGCGAAAGGTGAACCGCGTTATAGCGAGTTGTGATATAGTTGCGATTTAAATTATTCACTGATCCACGAGCTCAAGCACAGTATGTCTTCTGAAACCATCCACCAGACCAACATAATTACAGACATATTCAAGTGTTTCCTATTCCACAAAACTATTCAGAGTTACATTTGAAAAAAAACCAAAACTGCAGCTATCCATTCGAAGTGTTGACGGCTGCACTGCGCTTTGTTGTGATGAGGTATACAGTGCTCCCTTGTTTATTCTGGGGGTTACGTGCTAAAATTACCCAAAATAAGTAGTCAGCTTTATTTTTTACATATGTTTTAAGGCTGTAAAACCCCTCATCACACACTTGAAACCCTTTTCTCACACAGGAATGAACATTTTCTCACATTTCTCTCTAGTTTAAACACTCTCAAAGTTCAAACCTCTGTAGATTTTTTTCGATTTTTTATTACTGCTGTCGTCCTTATGTTATTTTTCTCTGTAGCCAAAATCTGCGAAACAGCATGGCCGCGAAAGGTGAACCGCGTTATAGCGAGTTGTGATATAGTTGCGATTTAAATTATTCACTGATCCACGAGCTCAAGCACAGTATGTCTTCTGAAACCATCCACCAGACCAACAAATCTGCTCTCTGTTAGTAAAAACTCTTCCCTAAAAGTCTTTCTGACCCGTCCTCCATCTCATACTAGAAAGTGGCGATATATAAAGGCGTAATGTTGTTGTCCCTGAGTTTTTTTTCGATCGTTTCACTTACTCAGCTCAAACTGTACAACCAAATCTCTGGGTTTAAAAGTTCACACGTCACGATTCATGTTCTCACACTATATGAACTACTTCAACAGAGCGAAACCCTTACGAGAGGCGACTGGAAACTGGATTTGATATTCTTGCGTCCTACCATTGCCATTATTAATTGTTCTTGTTACTTTTGTATACTACACAAAGCAAGTGGCTACAAATTGGGTTTTATCATTTCATTCTGTCAATATCCTGCTTTTATTGGATGTAATAAAACTATTTACAGGCTGATTTTGGCCCAGAGAGTCTCATAGGACTTTAACTTTGGATCAGTTGGTGGAGCTTTTGTCCACCGTTCTAAAGATTCATCGGTTGAGGTTGGCAGCGCGATGAATGTTGTTGTTCTGTCCT
Source organism: Scartelaos histophorus (assembly GCA_000787155.1). Lineage (NCBI taxonomy): Eukaryota > Metazoa > Chordata > Actinopteri > Gobiiformes > Gobiidae > Scartelaos > Scartelaos histophorus. Next base: position 17,756 of record KN492697.1, read on the forward strand.
TGGGCAAGACACCCACCTCGCCTTCTGTATCTGCGTACACTGGATTATGAATGTGTGTGTGAGTGGGTGAGTGGTTCCTTGATCTAAAACACTTTGAGCCTTGAAGGAGGAAAAGCGTTGTATAAAAATGTGACCATTTACCAACTTTTATTCACACAAAGTTCTTCAGTAGAGATCGTCACGATTCATGTTCTCACACTATATGAACTACTTCAACAGAGCGAAACCCTTACGAGAGGCGACTGGAAACTGGATTTGATATTCTTGCGTCCTACCATTGCCATTATTAATTGTTCTTGTTACTTTTGTATACTACACAAAGCAAGTGGCTACAAATTGGGTTTTATCATTTCATTCTGTCAATATCCTGCTTTTATTGGATGTAATAAAACTATTTACAGGCTGATTTTGGCCCAGAGAGTCTCATAGGACTTTAACTTTGGATCAGTTGGTGGAGCTTTTGTCCACCGTTCTAAAGATTCATCGGTTGAGGTTGGCAGCGCGATGAATGTTGTTGTTCTGTTAAAAGTAAGGTAGAGCTGTTTAATGTCACACTGTGGAGCATTCCAGGCAGAGCAATGACGTCTATAGAAATAACCAGGTGATGGACCCTCAATCAAAAAGTTACATAATGCAGCTTTACGTAACATTTGTTTAGCCCCCTGGTTTTCCGTTCTATGTTCTAATGTTGTTTCCTCATCACAAACAGACCTCACTCTTTGGTGCACCAGCAGATGTCGGAGACACCTGTACAAAAGGCCACTTTGTATTACAACAAACATAAAAACTAATTTAATTTATTCTTTGCTAATTTGGACTTAATAGCAAGTTCATAAATTATGTTCCTATCAAAGTGTTACCCGAACTCCAATGGTGAAGATGGAGCGGTCAGAACAACTGCCCCACATGAGCAGGAGCTGGGGTCAGTCTGCAGGGTCTTGGGGTCAGTACAGATCAGACTGGTCACATGTCCCGTCTGACCATGGCCAGAAATGACAATAACAGAAGTATCTAGGTATTTTTCAGCTATAAATCCACGTGTAATTAAGTAAAAGTAAGGTAGAGCTGTTTAATGTCACACTGTGGAGCATTCCAGGCAGAGCAATGACGTCTATAGAAATAACCAGGTGATGGACCCTCAATCAAAAAGTTACATAATGCAGCTTTACGTAACATTTGTTTAGCCCCCTGGTTTTCCGTTCTATGTTCTAATGTTGTTTCCTCATCACAAACAGACCTCACTCTTTGGTGCACCAGCAGATGTCGGAGACACCTGTACAACAGGCCACTTTGTATTACATAAAAACTAATTTAATTTATTCTTTGCTAATTTGGACTTAATAGCAAGTTCATAAATTAATTTTAAGGCATGTTTATGGTAATACAAAATGGATCATTAGCTTAGTACCCAACTTTTTTCAATTACATTAGTAAATTCTAGTTTACAAAAATGTTAAATAGTACTTCAGACTCTTGGGAACAGAACCTTTGAAAAATGATTTATATAGAATGAATGAATAGAATATTACATGACAGCGGGGAAAACTTCCTGCTTCGAAGTTGCCAAACTCAAATACAAAACGACTTTGTATTACAACAAACATAAAAACTAATTTAATTTATTCTTTGCTAATTTGGACTTAATAGCAAGTTCATAAATTAATTTTAAGGCATGTTTATGGTAATACAAAATGGATCATTAGCTTAGTACCCAACTTTTTTCAATTACATTAGTAAATTCTAGTTTACAAAAATGTTAAATAGTACTTCAGACTCTTGGGAACAGAACCTTTGAAAAATGATTTATATAGAATGAATGAATAGAATATTACATGACAGCGGGGAAAACTTCCTGCTTCGAAGTTGCCAAACTCAAGGCTCATGCAAATCCATCCGAACAATCAGTGCCGATAATGATGTGCTGCTTTATCACTAAAACTCCCAAATTTAGTGCCTTGGATAATAGTGTCCCTGTGGAAACGGGACTTGTGAGAACTTTTGTTCCGCTGTTCTGAAGATTGCCTCAGTAGATCGGATAATGAGAAATAGGACTGACACAATAACATGGACCGAAGCAAACGTGCTGCTCTGACATGATTCTCTACACTGTTGTGTATGTTCCACCCCTGCTGGAGACGTTTGTTTTGTAGTGGAATCAGACACAGCATCTCATGTCACTCACACGGGCCTGAAGCTAACGTCACCAACACAAGATGTTTACATCTGTGAGCCCTGTGACCGCGACTCAGAGCAGATAAGGGCCGCTCGGACTGGTCACACACTTTGATGTTCACACACTGGTTATGGAGCACACACATGCCTCTGCATCTGTATCAGTGCTACAGTGTGGACCTCACACATGTTAAATAGTACTTCAGACTCTTGGGAACAGAACCTTTGAAAAATGATTTATATAGAATGAATGAATAGAATATTACATGACAGCGGGGAAAACTTCCTGCTTCGAAGTTGCCAAACTCAAGGCTCATGCAAATCCATCCGAACAATCAGTGCCGATAATGATGTGCTGCTTTATCACTAAAACTCCCAAATTTAGTGCCTTGGATAATAGTGTCCCTGTGGAAACGGGACTTGTGAGAACTTTTGTTCCGCTGTTCTGAAGATTGCCTCAGTAGATCGGATAATGAGAAATAGGACTGACACAATAACATGGACCGAAGCAAACGTGCTGCTCTGACATGATTCTCTACACTGTTGTGTATGTTCCACCCCTGCTGGAGACGTTTGTTTTGTAGTGGAATCAGACACAGCATCTCATGTCACTCACACGGGCCTGAAGCTAACGTCACCAACACAAGATGTTTACATCTGTGAGCCCTGTGACCGCGACTCAGAGCAGATAAGGGCCGCTCGGACTGGTCACACACTTTGATGTTCACACACTGGTTATGGAGCACACACATGCCTCTGCATCTGTATCAGTGCTACAGTGTGGACCTCACACACACACACACACACA
>KN492702.1:2733-16346 GCA_000787155.1 Scartelaos histophorus
ACACACACACACACACACACACACACACACACACACACACACACACACACACACACACACACACACACACACACACACACACACACAGTGTGGATTATATAAGACCACTGTGCTCTGTCTGTGTCATTAAAATTCACAAGACTCTCAAAATAATACCAGAGGAAGGAAGGGTTGGGAGGTTGTCAAGTTAGGCTTGGTTTGAGTTAGAGAGGATTGAGAATAAACTAAATAAACTAAATACATGGTCAAGTCTGAACAATGTTTGGTTTTTTTGAAATATGTTTCAAAGGATTTTACCAAGGCAAAGTGGCTTCTATATTAACCAGTAGGCCTAAGTAATTCCATTTTACAAAGACTTGCTGAAACTGTGTCCCATCTCCTGACACTCATGTTATTAATGAACAATTATCAGGATATTATTCTGAGGGTAAACACTGTAACAGCTATAAAACAGAAAACATGTCAAGCTAGAAAAAACGTATATTACTTTATCTAAATCTAGTACTTGGTAGGAGCAGTTTTTTTTTTTAAAATTAAATTTCATTCAATATTTTGAGTGACTGGGGTGAACGACTGCAAAATTGGTGATCAATAAAGATCATGTCCACATGCTGCACTCAGATGGTAAGAAGTACCACTCATAGTATAAATGTGAATATTTATCACACAAATCTGGACACGTTTCAGATGGAATGATTTATTTATATTTATGATAGCATATTAAAACAATAAACATTGAAAGCACTGACAGTTGAACCCAAGGCCTCTCACACACAGCATGCACCACCCTGACCCCAGCGTTCAAAAAGAGACACTGAACATTCTAACAACAAGAGACATGTCCTCTTGACTGATCAAAGTCCTTTTTTCAATTCGAGTCTTTTTGCATGTTATTTTTTAATCCTTTAAATACATTTTGATATAAAAAACAAGCCCACATATGACGATCCAACAATCTTTGCTAACTGCATCGCCCCGGTTGTCCTTCTGTTATTCCCCTGGGTCGTTTCTAGTCTGCTAGAGGATGAACATGATACTGGCCTCCTTTCTCTTGCTGTCCATGTGCCAACTCTGGGATCCAAGAAAATATTGCGTGATGGGTGTTTGGTGAAGCTTGGGGGAATAAGCACTAAAATGGTTTTATAGACCTCCCTGAAAACCAAAAGCAGTAAAAAAAATCTTTAAAAAAGTAATAAAAAAAATTGAAACCACAAAATTTAAACTGAAGAAGTGCTGGAGGGTTGTTTTGAGCTCTGTAGACTGGAGGCACTTTGGCACAGAGCGAAGGCCCCACACCTTTAGCAGAGGGGAGGGATGAGCGGATGGAATGGTACAAAGGTGAACCAAAACTCAACTCAAGAGTCCAGGAATGATGTAGCAACACATAAAGAAGACGATGAGCTGACAAACATGGAGGAAAAGGCCAGCCTCCCCACCAGTTAACGCTCAAGTTCAGGAGGAGGGGAGGGAATAAAAAGAGAAAAGTTAAGTGAGCAGCGGCAGGTCAAGTCAGGAGGAAGAAGCAACAGTTTCATCCAGAGTAGAGGAAACCGTCTGGCAAAAGCTTTACATCACAAACAGAACAACAGTCTTTTTTTGTGGAAGAAGGTTGCTGGGAGGGTGAGGGGTGGAGAGAAAGAGGGAGCATGGTAAGACAGTCCCACAAGTCCCTCCTCATCTGCCTCCACCTGAAACTGAAGAAGCTTTAGGAGAGACCCCTACAGCCCTACAGCCCTCCGTGCCTCCTCTTCACAGGTACAACTCCTTGGCTCTGATATGTTGCAGCTTCTCCCTCAGCATGCGGAAGGAGGGTCGCATTACAGGGTCCAGAGTCCAGCACTGCTTCATCAGGTCATACACTACAGGAGGGCACCCGTCTGGAGCATCCATCTTGTATCCCTTCTCCACTCGCGGAACCACCTCTTTCAGCGGCTTGAGTACCGAACAATATAGAACAAGAAGAGCTTTTACAGGTCATGCATACAAATTAATTATGAAACACCACAGCACAAAGGTCAGGAACTAATAACTACACAAATGCATAAGTAACAGTGCAAGCGAAATAATTGGATTTTTATTTATAGTATGTGTGCAGTACTTGCGTGCATGTAATGACACGAGGCACGATGTTTAAGGTCAGCAGAAGGCTACATTATGCTAACCTTTACCATGTAAGCTACAATAGTGTTTAAACAATTTTAAATCTATAAATTAAAAAAAAAAAAAAAACATGTTTTAAGGAAAGAGCTGTACTGATACTCACAATTCTAGGGTAAGGCACACGCCCAAAGGAGTAAATCTCCCAGAGTAGGATTCCATAGCTCCAAACATCTGACTTAGTGGAAAACCGCTGTAAAAATTATAATTATAAAAATTAAAATTAAAATTATAATAGCAAAGTATGCATTGAAAAGAAATATCTGGATACAAAAGAGCAAAGCAGCCCTTACCTTCTCTCTCAATGCTTCCGGGGATGTCCATTTGACAGGCAGTTTGGCAGTGTCCTGTATGGACGAGGCCTCTTTGGTGAGGCCAAAGTCGCTGACCTTAGCAATGTTGTCATCTGACACAAGAACATTACGAGCTGCCAAGTCTCTGTGGACAAAGTTGTTGGCCTCCAAATACTCCATAGCCTCACACACATCTCTGTAGGACAAAAATGGAAATCAAGACCAAAATGGCACTAAATAATAAAAATGAAAACTGTTAAACAAAAATTTAGGCCTTTTCAAACAAAAATGTAAAACAAAGCAGTTAATTTTACTAGCATAACAGCACTGATTTTCAAGGTCACACTGGAATTTTAAATGTGATTTAAGTATGACTGAGTTCAGGTGTCTTAAGTAGAATGCAAACAACCCTGCCACTATTTTATAATCAAGTATGAACAAACAAGGGATACAGCGGCATACCTCTCCAAATTGCCATTTTTCTTGTGGTTCAGATATTTGTGTTATTAGATATGAAAGAGGGCTTACAGTGAAAACTTTAGTAAGCAGTCTCCTCCCAAAACTGTCCTCCCTCGAGATCGCAGATAGTCCACAAGACTGCCCTATGATACCGCAGTGAATATAAAGAAAGATGCCATTTTAAAATAAAGTTTTAAAACAGGAGAACAATCCATTAGACAACTGACCTTGGCCATGTATTCTGTGACAATATAAAGACTCCCTCTCTCCTCCACAATTACCCCTAGCAACTGGACCAGGTTGTTGTGCCTCAGTTGCCTGTAAAGTCAAAGAGAAAATGCAAACATTTGTGTCACTAATATTGATTTTTCTGGAAACTATATACAAGCTATCAGACCAAAGGGAATGCAATGTCTTACGTCATGACAGAGGCTTCTGCAATAAAAGCCTGTGCTGTGGCATCATTTTTGATACACTTGACAGCCACCTTGGTTCCCCTGTAGTCTCCAACCATTACATCTGCAAGCAAAGAGCATTAGATTACAATGAATACATTTTTCTTTTAACAATAGTGGTACTCCTTACCGCCAAACTCCCCCTTGCCAATTGTTTGAATAAGTTTTAGGTCCTTTCTGTTCAAAGCCCAACCACCTGAAAAACAGATAAAAAGAAATATAAAGTCTGAATATCAAATACTTTTGATACACTGTGGCCAATTCTGTATTCAAGTAACCATCCACTAAAACAATAAACCATATCTCACTCATTTACAACTTAAATGCTAGATCAAACAATTGTTGGATTATCTAAATTTTGTAATCCTGTAATTTTTGTTTAAATCAACAATTTTGTAAAGCTGTTGTAATTTTAGTATACACAAACACTTTAACTGAATTCTAATGCCTTTAAGATATAACTTGAACCTTAATGGTCTGTTCAATTTTGATTTTGTTATGCTACTTAAGATTACAGCATTTAAATATGCATAAATAAAAATTTGAACTAAACTGAAATAATTATTTTCTCCTCCTTCTGGCTGTCTTCACGAAAGAGCATTTGAGTTTATGGAGTGAAATAATGAACGCTTCTGTGAAAAGAGACCTCGTCTAACCTTGAGAGTGCAGTGGAGTCCCTCGACACAAAAAGATTAACTATCCTTTGGTGATTCAAGATATTAGCAGCAGGATGATGCACAATTCAATGTAGCATGTGTGTATTGCGTGCCTGTAGAGTTGTTAGTGAGCTTGGCGTGACAGTATTTACATGCTAATGTAATAATGCCTGTGTGCCTGTGTGCCAGAGTCCCTCTGGAGTACTGTAATGACTTCAGAGTGTGCCCTTACTTCTGGAGAACTCATCCTGCGCCGCAACTGTCCCCTCCATCAACTTGGGCTTAATCAACCTGGTGCACAGGCCGTCTGCATCTTTGGTGTAATGCTGGAGAAAGATTAGCCATATGCAATTCAGACGAATATGGATACTGTCAGGCAAGGATATGTATTTAGGTTACTCTAAAAACACAGAGGGAAACATCTGGTTCAGTTTTATTTTCAGGTGGTTTTTTACACATTTCTCAATGAAAATTTTATTTAAATTAAATATTCATCTACACAACAAGAAAAAAAAACATTCTGCAAGTCAGTTCCACAGCCACCAGAGGGCAGCATGTTAAATAAAACCAGCCTTCTGCACTATTGACCATTTACTCTAGGAACAATGTCCACATATCTATGACATTGGTGACTGCAGATTATACTGTGCATCACAAAAAGTAGGAACGCAAGGAGTAATCTCACAGATTAAGAATTACTGTAGATTGAAAGTGCACTAAAAGAGATGAGGCTAGGATATTAAGGATACCATAAACTGTGTGCATGGGATCATCCAGTGGAGGGACGCACTGACTGATCCAGACTGTGTGGGCAGATAACATAACTGCACTGGAGGCTGTGGATGTCAGCTGGCTCAGACCTGTTGTCCACTTCCAGAGCACCGAGGGGCACAAAGACGCAGCCCAATTACAAGTGTGATAGCCACTGTTCAGACCCTGTCACTGCACATGCACTGCCCTTCCTCTGAACTGCATTCACTCAGCATACCAGTAGATAAGACTTTAACCACATGAATAAATATTATGCAACTCATACAATATATCAAACAATTAGAAGCCTACAGCTATTAACCACATTAGAAAATAAAAGACACTTAAGGTGTAACTTTATAACTTTTCTTGTGGAGGGTCTGCCACCTGTTTTTCACCATGGAGATGTTATTTCTTTATCCAAAATGCTACACAGTGTAGAATGAATGTATCACTATACATGGAAACAGACAAGTGACACTGCCCGGCAAAGTTAGAGGTCAGATCTGTGAAGAGGCAAGTCCTCTCTCAAGAACATATTTTTCATGGTATTTTTGAGGAATAAAACCACTTCTAATTGAATAATTGCAAAATAGATAATTTCCAAAATATCTCCATGGAGAAAAGCAAGTGCCACCCTCCCCCCACCTGAAAACTTATACCGTGCACCTTGAACTGTAATATACGCAGACAAAACGTGAAAATCTATCCTTACTTCTACCAACTGCATGAGGTTCTCGAAGTACTCCTCTTCATCGATGGTGAGCTTGCCATTGTGGTAGATGATGCGGTAGTGCTCCACTTTGCCATCACAGCTGACACACAGGGTATAATCTCCGGGATAGTTGGTGCTCTCCCTCACCAAGAACAAACCCGTCTCGGGCGGGTAGAGGAGTCGCTCAGCCTGCTCCCGTGTTATCTTGCCATGAAACCAGCTAGAGAGAAACAAGGAGAAAAGCTTAGAAGAAACATACAATTACAACAGAATACTTCAGCAGTCATGAAACAATTACTTGACCTCTGCACTCGCCACAAATACATCTCTGTAATATTAGTCTGAAGAGATTCATTAAAAGCAGAACATGAGTTGATAATAACAGGCCACAGAAACATTTCCAGTCTAGTAGTGGCTTAAGGAGTCAGTGAGAAAGTACCTGAACCCAAACAACAGGAAGAGTGGTGCTTGTACACTCTAAAAGAAACACACGCCTGGGGCTGAGTCGGAAACTGACAGACTAACGCAGAAAAAACAGGAAAACGCAAGATTGCTCAAACTGGATGTTAAGGGAAGAACACTACAAGAAATCCTGCTTTGTGCCATCTGATATAGATACTTGCACTATAACTCAGCTTTGCTTCAGCCTCAGCATATGGATTGAAACTATAAATATTTCTGTAGTCTGCTAATGGATAGAGTGGATGAATATATTATAATCATAAAAATACATAATAATCATCTTGATCCTTTAAAGAATACATACTATGATCTTGTATTATATAGGTCACATGCAAACCATTATTTTACACCCTGGACATTCAAATTGCAATATTGATCTATAAGGATTGAGAAAAAAAGAGGCAAGTCATTGGACTTTGATTTGGACCTGACATGTCACCATAAATGTTATCACAAGTCCCACATTCCCAAGCTATGCAAATGGCCACGCCACAGCTCATGGTAAAGAAAAATTGTGATTTATAAGTAATGTGCATAAATCACTCTTTAAAATATTATTTTTTTCTTGATTATGTAAAGGTAATTGTAAGATGTAATAATTAGGATTAATTGCACAGCCCAGTGTCTTGGTATCAAGATGGTGATGGAGACTGATTTAGCTTTCTTTTCCTATAGTGGACTCTGTTTTGCTTTCTCCACAAACAGTGGAGTCCCTTGTGGCAAAGCAGCTTAATACAGGGTTGGGTTGATTAGATCAGTATAGGCAGGCTCTCCAATGGATAGCAGCTCTTTAACTAACTCCTTCTAATCCAACAAATGGCGCCAAACAACAACAACCTAGAACGAACAGCACACTCTAGCAGTTATGTGGAAAAAGTTCTGCTATGCTCGCTGTCATCAATCACGTCACGGACAAGCTGTAAACAAGTGTGCGTAGGACACACAAGAAGAGATGGGGAGGTAGGACAGCTGGTCTAGGCCCATACCTCTCTAGGGTGGTGCTGTTACTATATGGGGACTGAATGTCTGCCACCGGGGGTCAGCAAAGAGGCCAATATGTGCCAGTGAGGAAAGCACAGCTGAAGACTTATGTCACCCAAAAAAGGGAGAGGTCTTCCCTGAGACATCTGTAAGCTATTCATAACAAAGTCATCAAGCCACAAAGAGTGATGATACAAGCGACTCTGACAAATACTTCTGCAATGTCAAAAAAGTCTCTAGAATACAATTTGTATAAATGTCAGGCCTTTTCTTCTGTCTCAAAGCACATACATTACAGGATAGTAATATATTACAGAATATTAACAGAAAACAAGAAACAATATGTTGAAGCAGTCAAGTCAATCAGTCAAGTCAATCTTTTATTACTGTATTAATTTATCAAATGAGTAATTGTCAGTTTTCTTAGATGATGACATTTCATATCAATTTCCTGATGCTGACATTCTGTGTGCTTGTGGCATACTGTCTGATTATCATATGCCCCTCATTAAGTTCTGCTCTTTTGACATCACTGCTGTGGTCAAAGTGCTTTATTCAGATACAGTGCCCAGCTGGTGCTGGCCTCTGTGGCAGCCAGGCAGACAAGACAGGACAGAAAAACAAGCAGATCATCAAGTGAAAAATACACTTTTTGAGGCTTTTGAACTTTTTAAATTAACACCATATTTTTCCTTTTTTTCTGCTGGGTACACAGTTCACACTAACCTAGTAACTTCTTGAAAAAGTGGGTAGACACATTAAGAGACTGTCAATGATGGCAATATGTTTGCTGTACTTTTTACATGTACTGTATCATTTCATTTACACAGGCTGTACTTACGGCATAAGACTGAGTTTCCCCCCTGACTTGACTCCTTCCCTTTTCTGGACATAATTTGCTGGAATGGTGCCTTCTCTTCCCCCGGTATTCTTTGCTCTATACCAGTTAGGATCCTGGAAATAACATTTAAAAAAATGACAACTAAGGTTGGAGTGTGGTCTACGGTGACCTATTTTTCAATTATAACCTACAAGCATGTGATTGGTTTGCCAAAACATTAACGTCATAATACAATACTTCAATGAGTTAATCTTTTAAACCATTCAAAGAGTCAGAGTGTGGTTACTGCATGTCACATCATTAATATAAATGTATTAGCAGATATTTGTGTAATTTATTCATAAGAACTATAGGCCAACCAGCCTCAAACTGGTAAAGAGAACTCGAAGGTGATGCCAAGAAGTCAGCACCGAATAGAAATCATTTGCGCTTTAACCCTAGATGTCAGCAAAAACATTTAATACCCAAATTCAATCAAAAACTTTTAACCAGTTCACATAATTTTTCCTTTAATATAATAGTAGGCAGTAATATGGTTTGTGCTTTCTTTGTTTGTGTCTAAACTAGTGGAAAATAATACATTTTTGCACTTGCCCTGGTGACTCCAATTATGGTCAATACATCTCCTTTACAAAAGGGAAGGTCCTGTTCATTAGCCGTCTGAAAGTTATATTTGGCTACACACTCTGTGCCAGACGACCATGGGGCCTAGGTAAGAGAAAACAAAGCAAAAACGTTACAAACACATTTATACATGGATGCTTGAATTAGTAGTGGGTGATATGGCAAAAAAGTCAGATCACAATTTCTATTTAATATATGTATACTTTATGTTTTTTATTGCCTATTGAGGTGCTTTTTCACGATTCTTCAAAACTCACACTTTACTCTGACTCTCTCAGAGCCTTACAGAGGCTAACCAGCTGTAGAAGGAAGTATGAGAAAGTGTCTGTGTTGGGACAGACAGCTGCATTCAAATTAGAAATAATCATGAATCATGATATGATAATATGATCAAAATAGCTGACAGGGATTGCCACACATTCACCATGTCGTCCAGCTGGAATACAAACATTTCCACCACTGGTTATTTCACAAGTTTAAAGCATACACTGTAGCAAAATGTTACTAGAGTACCATAGCAGCACTTGAGAACAAAATATGTCCATCGTGTACTGTCTACATTATATTGTCTGAGTATTGTCCAGGAAGTGTGCGCTTTGCATGTAAGTTGACGTTAGCTTTACTGTGACTGCATTTTGGGCTGTGAACATCAACTCTGGTTCTGGAAAAAAAATGCCCATAGACTTTTCTAAGAATTTAAATATTCAGCATTGCAAAGTGTAGCCAGCTAAATGGTAGGTAATAATATCCATAATGATATAATAATAAAAATTGTTTGTGACAATTTAAATAAAATAATTGGCCTTACAATCATTTATTACCATATTTTATATATTTATTTATTCATTTTCATAAAGTCTATGGGAAAAATGAATAAAATGAATGATGAAAAAATGTATTTTAGAAACCAGGGGGTAGACAACACTGTTGAGGTCCATATAATAATTAAGGTAAAGTAAGTGAGTAAGAGATCTGGACCAATGAAAACTTTTTTAATTAACTAGTTGTATTTTTAACACAGTAAAAATCAGGTACCTTATATTATCTTGAATCACAACAACAGCTCTTTCCATGTGGATAAAATTGGAAGATAAAGAGAAAGTAATTCCTCCTTAAGGAGATTTACTTTAACACCACACACAGTCTGGTAACATGAAACCACTGAAGTTAAGCCAGGCTACTTCAGGGGATATGTGCTCAGCTATTATGTGTACATTAAAGGTGGGGCTGAAGGGATTTATGTTAGTATACTGTGTTGGCACATGTTATCGAAAACAGAAGAACATGGCAGTGAAAGGGCCCTGTTTTAGCTTATGTTACTGCTTGTTCTTCTCCAGCACATACAATTATGGTTAGGAAAAGTGAAACAAATACTTTAAACAGAAAAGAGATTTCTTAGATGTTCTAGTCTCTGAGCTCGACTTACATGGATGCCAGACATGATGAAAGGAAATGGCAGCAGGTGTCCTCAGGTAGGCAGCGGTCACTGTTCAGCCAGTACCATCAGAGCTGCAAAATAAGAAAGTACAGCAATAGGTCAATTTACATATCTTATAAAGACATAATACACTGGTGATTTTGGTAATGACTAATTATGAGACCGCTGGATGAGGAAACTCATCCATTGCTATTTAGTACAACTATAGAGCTAAACTGCTAATTTAGTAAATGTGCTTTGTGCAAGTGTATTTAAATGGCTTTGTACAGTAACCTCAATGTAAAGCATGTCACTTCCGAAAGACAGAGTACAGGAAGTCAAAACTGGGAGGGTGGGGACCAAAACGAAGGAAGCAGCTGATGTGTAATTTCCATTGCTTTGCCATGTGTGACCAGGAGCTGTACCCGGTATATTGTGGTGCACTTTGTGAACTCCAAGGTAAAATTTAAATGAGAGCTTGTACTTCCCTACTGGCAAAAATTCATCTAAAAGCTGTAGTACTTTCTGTAGGATGTTATTTAAGTCTATATGGGACCCTTGGTTATAAGTTTGCCAAGTGATGGTTCTCTGAGTGAAAAGGGCTCTTCAGTGACTAATTTAACCTACAAAGCTGTTTTGCTATGCATTTCCATGCTAGCTCAGTCTTGACATAAACTCTGTATGCTGCCAAGTGTCAGGTGCCCATGTCTCAGATTAATAGAATGAATAAAAGCTTGAGAACATTTAAGACTTGATTGTTCAGAGAATGCCTGTTTCCATCTAACTCAGCAATGCCACCAAAAAATAATTTTATCACACGTTTATATGACCAACCAGAATATCGACTGAACCTAGTATATCTGTAAGGCAATATCCAATACAGCATTTTTTTCAGTATCAGTGCCAATATACAATACCAGTAATGGATTGGTGCATCCCAAATACCAATTTGCATTTATTCTTAATTTAGACTCCAGATTGGGATCATACAGGATAAAATATTTTCAACAATAAAACCACATAAATGAAATTCCTCTCTCTGCAGTTTTGAGCAGAAAGTCAAACCAAGCATAATATGCCTTCTGTAACAAGTCATAAGGCCAACTTTGCTAAAAACAAAAAGTTTAAGCAACTGGCATAATGTGACCGAACGTCATGAATTCTTCCCAGCACAACTCAATTTAAACAGACAAACAGTAGCGCCACTGACCAGCATAAAGCTCTCAACAGAAAACACAGAAAACAGGCATCTTCACTATAGTGTTAAACTGTTGTAGCAGAGCACATTATTTAACAGCCAAAAGAAGCAGAGGAAAAATATGCAAATGTTATAAGAAGAATATGCAAATAGAGAATAAGCACACGGCTACAGGCGCTGCAGTGTGGACAGCACACAGACCTGTCATCAGCGAATTACCTCCAGACATGTACCAATCCTGACAGCTCTACGTTTACAGCAAACAGGGGAGACACCAGGGATGTTCTCCCTGTACCAAAACAGGCAAATATGTAATGTGATGTAAAATACAGTTCATAGTCTGTGACCACATTCAAAATACTCTTTTACATAGCAGGCGCTGAACTGTTAAGTGCTCTGTTCCTTGTTTGTTGGCCAGTTTTCCTTGATAATTATGTTTTTCAAAGTGAGCCCAACACAGATGTTGATCTGCTTATCAAAGAGAAGAGCATCAAAGGAAATCCAAAGGTCATTGCAAGTTTAAATCAAATGTGAAATCCAACACTCTCCAGTACAAACATGCTATGTTGATCAGGTGTGAATCTATAGCTATGTCCCTGGAATCACCAGGGCGTGTTCTAGTTTGAGTTTAGGTCATGTGTGGGTGAGACAGAAGTTTGTCCTGCTCATTTACAGAATGCAGTATGCATGTGATTAGGAGTAAACATTCCAATTACTTAATAAAAACATAAAATTAAGCCTCTATAGCCAATTTGCCCAAACAGCCTGAATGAAATGCAGGCCACAGCTTCCCCAGAGTATGTGAACAAAACCACTACAATTTACTTTAAGTTAATTTCAATTCATATTTTCAACATGGATAATTAGAAGTTAAGAATTGTGGTGCATTGAAAAAGTCCATGATCTGAGTTGAAGTCACCCTTTAATCTTCAATGCCAGTGCATAATCCAGCAGAGGATCACTGACTGACAGCAAGTGGAAAGTCTAGGTCATTACAAGGGGACGCCCGCCTGGGCCATCTGCCACTGAAAACCTCCCTCACCATCTTCACCTTTTCGAAAGTTATATGGCACTTTTTCTGCCCTTCATATGTTCTCTTGTCCAGAGGAGCAGAAATTCACACACAACCTTTTATGTAGAGGATGAAAACATATATTTAAATGCAACAAGTCTGTCAAACAGCATATTCATCTTAAGTCAACTGCTCTTGTGTAATAAAAGCCTGCCCAAAGATAACAAGAGATGGGAAGTGTCTTGCACAAATCTAGGGTACTGGGAAAAGCAAGTGTCATGTTATTGTAAAGTCCACGATTTGTTCCATTTTGAACATTTGGAACAACATTTTGAAGAGTTAAGACTTGATTAGTTTATTGAAAGAAATGAAACTTACTTTCAATATTAATTTCCTAAACATAATCAATACCACTTTAACACAAATATTGTGACATATATATTCCTCCCAAGTCTGAACTTCAATCCACATGCTTTTACAAACAGGACTGGTTGTTGTCAAAAGTGACCCAGTTTAAAAAATCATGACACTGATGAATTAGAAGTGACAAAATCATCAAATACATTTCAATTAATTAACTGTGGTACAATGTACAGTGCATCCGGAAAGTATGCACAGCGCTGCCTTTTTCCCACAATTTGTCATGTTACAGCTTCATTCCAAATTGTATCAAGATATGAAAAATGTTTTTTTTGACATAGTTTTTAATTTATTAAAAATAGAAAACTAAGAAATCACATTTGCATAAGTATTCACAACCTTTGCCATGAAGCTCAACTTCACTGGAGTCCACCTACAGTAAATTAAGTTGATTGGACATGATTTGGAAAGGCACATGTGTCTATATAAGGTCCCACAGTTGACCTTGCATGTCAGAGCACAAACACCAAGCATGAAGTCAAAGGAATTGTCTGTAGACCTGCGAGACAGGATTGTCTTGAGGCACAAATCTGGGGAAGGATACAGAAAAAAAGTCTGCTGGTTTGAAGGTCCCAATGAGCACAGTGGCCTCCATTATTTGTAAATGGAAGACGTTTAGAACCACCAGGACTCTTCCTAGAGCTGGCCGGCCATCTAAACTGAGCGATCGGGGGAGAAGGGCCCTAGTCAGGGAGATGACCAAGAACCTGATGGTCACTCTGTCAGAGCTCCAGCGTTCCTCTGTGGAGAGAGGAGAGCCTTCCACAAGGACAACCATCTCTGCAGCAATCCACCAATCAGGCCTGTATGGTAGAGTGGTCAGACAAAAGCCACTCCTTAGTAAAAGGAACATGGCAGCCCGTCTGGAATTTGCCAGAAGGCACCTGAATGATTCTCAGACCATGAGAAACAAAATTCTCTGGTCTGATGAGACAAAGATTGAACTCTTTGACCGCCAGGTGTCATGTTTGGATGAAGCCAGGCACCGCTCATCACCAGGCCAATACCATCCCTACAGTGAAGCATGGTGGTGGCAGCATCATGCAAAGGGCATGTTTTTCAGCAGCAGAACTGGCAGACTAGTCAGGAGAGAAGGAAAAATTAATGCAGTAATATACAGAGATATCCTAGATGAAAACCCGCTCCAGAAAAGGGGCGAAGGTTCATTTTTCA
>KN492702.1:16389-35262 GCA_000787155.1 Scartelaos histophorus
ACGCACTCAGCCAAGATCTCAAAGGATTGGCTTCAGAACCCCTGTGAATGTCCTGGAGTTGCCCAGCCAGAGTCCAATCTTGAATCCGACTGAACATCTCTGGAGAGACCTGAAAATGCCTGTGCACAGACGTCTCCCATCCAATCTGATGGAGCTTGAGAATTACTGTCAAGAAGAATGGGCAAAACTGCCTAAAGATAGGTGTGTCAAAGAGACTTGAGGCTGTAATTGGTGCCAAAGGTAGTTCAACAAAGTATTAAGCAAAGGCTGTGAATACTTATGTAAATGTGATTTATTAGTTTTCACAAATTCACACTATGGTCTTGTGTGTAGAATTTTGAGGTAAGAGATGAATTTAATACAATTTAGAATGAGGCTGTAACATGTCAAAATGTGGGAAAAAGGAAGCGCTGTGAATACTTTCCGGATGCACTGCATCTTTTAATGTATGTAGGGTGATCAATAATCTTACTGTACTCATTTCATACTAAATGCTTGTGACATTTAAAGTGCAAAATGTTCTGTTCAGTGGCCTTGGATGATGAATGCTGCTTTGTTTCTATGATACAAACTGTAGGTCCTCCGGAGTTTCCCCAGACAGCTAAAAGAGATAACATTTATAATTTGACTATACAAAAGCTTTGGTCAGACTCAGACTCTCAGACTTTTAGAAACCTCGGTTAGATGCTTGTAGACTCTTTAACCTCTCTGCCTGTTTGTCACCCTGATGCCTCTAATCCATGCTGTACACCATTAAGGGTACTGTAAGGACGATCTTCGTACCTCTGTGCTTGTTTTGTCAATTTTGCAAAGATATAATAGAAGTCAGAAGTAGTTAAGCAGCAGAAAGATGTGAAAGAACTACACAAACGTGAAATAAATTGTAATGTTTTCGTCCACTGTTTTTGCAGCATTTAAATATTATTAAGAACATATCCAATGTTAAAAATTAGGATATCTTCAAAATGATATTCACAGCATAGCTGAATCAAGCATGTTAAATTAACTCAATCGTCAATATCTGAGCAAAACAGCCATGTAATCCACAGCTCCTTTGCCCCTATTTTTATCGACTTTACGTAGGTAGGACAACCAACAAACAGGCAGCTCCCAGTCTCTACTTGTGTGACGTAAGGAGTGATTCAGGGCCCAGGCTCCCTTCTGATGACAGCGATTACTAAAGAGCGCTAGGCGGGAAGTGGAAGAGAAAGATAGGAAGCCAGAGAGAGAATCCCCCCTCTCTACTGCTGTGGGAGGCTGCTGCTGGACCCAAGAGTTAAAGGGGGAGGAAGGGCAGTGCTGACAGCTTATTGTTTGAGCTCTGCTTGCTGTGGTTCCAGTCTGTGGCTATTTATATCCTTGCAATATCCATGTGAGCAGAGGCGGGCTGCAGCCGTTTTCATCATTGCATACATTATATAGACGCTACTGCTGCATCAAAAGAGTAGGCCTGCTGTGTGTGAGGCTCTCGCCTGTTATTTTGTCTACAGGATTTCCCTCCCATTTAGGTTCAAATGTTTCTGATGCCGGATGGAGAGGTTCTAATGTAACAAAAAGCAACGGTGAGAAAATGCTCCCTTATTTTCTGCATATTCTCTTAATTCTGGCAAGTTGTTAAAGTAAGGTCCTCTACTCGCTTCTCAGCTTTCCAATGGATGTCAATCCTTCTACGCTGCCCTTCTAATCATTACAAACTATTGGCCTACATGTACTCAGTACCCCCATGGAGTTCCCACAAAGTTCTGTTAGGAAATGGCCAAAAGGAAATGGTTCTTCTGGGCAGCATGAAATCATCAGTGCTAGAGCCATAGTTGTAGACAGGTGAAGATTGTGCTCAAAGTAAATAAAAACATAAGTATCACCAGAGAAATTATGGAATTTAACTGGACAACTGAGGGTTTACACACACATCTAAACACTGAACACTACTCCAAACTGTTTTTGAAACTGTTTTGGCCAGGTCTGAGTAGCATATAATCAAAGTTTTTGGAGAGAACATGCAATTTACAACATGGCGTCTATGAATATTTTACACAGGAGCGGCCCTAAACATCTCGGGAGGTGGAGGCAGAGTACAGACCAAAGGGAGAAGCTGCCTGCTGCTGCTTTCATTGCCTCTACCCTGGCCTTTGAAGCTAAAACATGACAACTCCTCCGTTCAGAGGCGAGGAGGCAGAGGCGCAGGGATGGAGGAGACACAAAGAATGTCATTAGCAGCAGCCACAGTGGGGTGCTCCTGCTACAATATGGCAGTGGCATTAGCCAGGGACTGGAGCTCCAAATCTCTTTAATAAAAGACGCATTCTGCAGCAGCACAGAAAGAAGCCATACTTGCAAGACTAAAAATAAGCCAAAATTGGGACATAGCGAGGTTTCAGCTAAATCTGAAATGTAATGTAAGTGCACCTATTACATTAATCACTATAAAGGAAATATAGTATAATATATTATAACTGGAATAATATGTTTTATTATAATAACAGTGGCATTATTTATATTTATATTTTTCTGTGGCAATATGTCGCACTCCAAGTGACTAATTGTTGTGATTAATTTGTTCATATTTATGTTATAAGCGAAATATAATGGAAAACAGGCATTCTTAATTACAAATTGTAAATAATTTTTTTGGTTGATAGTTTATATTTCAATGATGAAACAGGTTTGAAGCTACCATCTGTAATTAGATTGACCAACCTGGCTCTGTTGTATTCCCATATACCACCACTAGATGCCATCTATGTTACTGTCTGACAATGTGCCAGCTATGGCATGATAAAAGCAGAGTAGAGACCACAGATGAGCCTGAACAAAGACCAGGGGAAGGGCGGGGGGAATAGGTTTCACATCTGACATCTATTGGTAAAAAATAAATGTAATAAACTTACAGATAGTAGCTTTAAACCTAAAAGGACAGTGAATTACTCACTGCATAATACCCATGACCTGTAGTCAGTAATTTATCAGTGCTAGTGTAGCCACTGCAGCCCGGTGAGTGAATTCTGGAGGTTCTGAGCTTTCACATGAGGCATGGCCTGTCTATATACTGAGATATACTGTTTCTATGTGTCCGCTACCTACAGGTCAAAGCACTGGCAACCCAAGCTCTGTTCTGATTATAGTACATTTTAAAACAGAGGACAAGCTATACACTCTCTTTAAATGTAACATTTCTCACTGTGAAAAAAGAAAGTAGGCATTTAAATCTATGCCACTCATTCAGGTCTCACAAACTCTGTCCCTACTAATCCAGAAGGGTCTAAAATCGGACCGTTGAGTATGACAAACCACTGTCTTAACTAGATCATTGAAAAAGGATCACTTCACTTATGGCGTTGGTAAGTCCAAGTACCAGTTTTATCTACAGTACTTCCAATTCTTCCAAGGCATTTTCCCCAGTGGTAGATGGGAAAGTCTCACTTTCTTCTTGCCTAGAACTCACCATTACTGTCAAAATTGTCTGACAGTCATAACATGACTTGATGTCATATTGCCCATATCTGACACAATTTAGTGACTTTCTTCTTTAAATCTGTCTCTGCTGCTCCTCAGGATTAAAGACTGGTCGTCCATCAGTTTCCAAGCCAGAAATGAATAATGGAGGCTCCGCCCAGAAATACAGAGTGACAGTGAATTATTTACTCTTACAGAGACTTGCGTTAACGCGCAGTGTGAAGCAAACATGGCTGCTCTCCCTGCTGATTCAGAGACAAAAAATGATACATTTTTAAATAACATTCAGCTTTTCTTCTTCAAAAGTGTACATGTCACATTATGAAAGCATTTGACGTTTTAAAAGACAACCATGTCAGAAGTTACCAATCGCTTTCAATGCCAACTTTTTCCCTGACTACTGTGCATTTGATTTGCTTGTGCAGGAGATAATATGAACAAAGATAAAAGACGCAGCTTACAAAAGAAAACGTAATGGCTCGACTCTGGGGAGAATGTAAACTAGGTCACAAGTTGCCATTAAAAGATGAGTTCTTAAATAAGTATAGCCTAATTAGCTGACACCACCTCCTAAATCTACCTAAATGCGTGTGAAAAAACACACACATGCACAAACACAATCCCACTATACAACATTAAGGCAAAAAATAATGACAAATGTAAATTGTTCAACACAGCAAAAAGGGGTGAAGCAATAGGGGCTCTCAGCTCCAATCCAGAAATGGTATTCAAATCAAAATATCGATTCAGTCAATATGCTTTATTTTAAAGAATGAAATGGTATTTTCCATCTCTGCACTGGTGTTGGCAGGTACTTAAAGTCAAAGTCAAAGTAAAAAAAAAAAACCTGGATTGATGCATTTCTAAAAATCAAGCTTTCACAATTGGATGGTCCAGCTATAGAAGATGAACAATGCTATACTCTGTTTGAGTCTGGTGGTTAAAATGAGCAGAACCGTCAAATACATGAGTGAGTAACAGAACTCACAGGGACAACTATTGTTGCATTATGAGGGAAATTCAAATTATTCCCATAGGTTTGTAGCCAAACCTCCATGTCAAGCCAGATCTTGTGAGATCTCAGGAACTAAGCAGGACGGGGGATCCTAGGTTGATAGCCCCAATGCCCCAAATTGTAACGCTACTTTGAGTGTCTGGAAAAAGAGACACTCTTATAAGACCAATGTATTATTAGGCCCGAGTGCCAGTGGCTGGTGAAGGACCTATTACTATCACAAAGCGAAGGTCCTAGAAACGCAAGTAGTGACCGTAGTGACCAGGGACCCTCGCCATGCTGTGTGATGTGCCAGAGCTTTCCAAAAATGTATAGGTTGTTTGATTAAAAAAAGCGGAACATTGTTCTCGTATCAGAATATTATTAGGCCCGAGCGCCAGGAGGCTAGCGAAGGGCCTATTAGTATCTCAAAGCGATGCCCCAAGTGGCCGGGAAGTGAAAAAACACGATGTGACTTGCCCACAGTGACCCTCGCCATCACGTAGCAATGCGCCAGAGGTTTACGAAAATGTATAGTTTGTCGGCCAAAAAAAAACCCAAACATTGTTCTTGTACCAGAATATTCTTCTTCTTATTAGCTCGAGCACCGACAGGCCTTTTTTCTCCTAACCAACTCACCCATTTTTCACCCACTGAACCATGACGAAAAGTCCTGAAATTTTGCATACTGTTAAAATTTGCGCTTCTCTAAGTTTTGGCTTCCATTTTCTGAAAATAAACAAAATGACTCGTCAGCGCCACCAAACAACACAAAAATGCATTAGGGAATAGGAATAACACCCAAAAAAATTTGCACACACAATCATAACATCTGACACAGAAATAGATCAAGACAAGACAAGTAAAAAATATTATTACACCAACACTGTGCTCTCCACCAGGGGGCAGCAATATTGGTTTAAAATTTGCTAAGCTGTTACGAACTCCTCCTAGGGCATTCACCTGAAAGGGCTCAAATTTGGTCCACGTTATCTTCAGACGTGGAACATCAAAAGTTAGCTGAATTTTTCACATAGGTCTTACAGTCTCTAAGAAGTGAAGCGACAAATATTTGTACAGAATTTCTGAAATTTTGAATTTTTACAAATGGCTCCTATTTGCACATACAAACTCAGAATTCAGTAAAATTTGAATCAGTTGGTAAACTCTATATTCTAAAGCTAATGTGAAAGAAATGAATTTAGCGCTTTGGCAAAATTTTGTTTAAACCCACAGGTTGAAACAAAATTTGACATTGAAGAAAAAAAAAAAGTTTTTGAAAAATTGAAATGAAATTGAAATTTTACACAAAATGAAATTTTGCACAAAATTCAGTTTTGGCATCCTGATCCAAAAAGTCAATGACACCCATGTCATATTTTTTACGGTGTCGCCATAGTAACAACATAAACTCTCCATGTTATTCTAATGGTAAAATCACCAAATCGCACAAACTTTGGCCGATTTCACTGAACAGACTGATGTATCAAAGTACAAAAATATTGTGACCACGCCCCTTTACAAACAGGAAGTCCGATTTGGATATTTTTTTTTTTTTTTTAGAAAAATGGCAGGTTTATTTTAAGATGAGGACAGGGTTAAGCTTAGGTTACATTAAAGCTTGGGTTTGCAGTTAATATACTTACTGTTGGGCGTCGTTTAGGGCTATATTTATTATTAATATTATTATTATTATAACAACAAGAATAGATATGTCATTATGTAAAATATGCCACACATTCTAACATTGAGCCAAGATAATACAGTTTACTGAGAGACTGACCTAAATATGGTCAACTCTGCATCTAGTTGAACACTGACCCTCACTTGCCACAGTGAGGTATGAAGTGAATGTAGGGAGGAGTACCAAATCTAAAATGGTTGGCACATTCTTATGATCCTTGGAGATAGAAGAGGCTGTGTAGAAACATGACACCAGTCACTTTAATTCCTTCATTGCTGACCCCATGGTTTGCGGTCAGCGGAAAAACATGACCAGCAAAACCAAGGATTATTTAGCTAATCAATTGGTCATACACCTAATTAAGACTTTTTTTTTTAGTTGCCCCATGGGGGAAGGCCCGGCCACCAGGCCATCGAGCACCCACCCCAGGCCTGCCTCCAAGGTGTGGCCCCGGTGACGCCATTCCAGGCAACGTAGCGGGCATGAAGACCCTGACAACATAGCTCCTGGGATCATTCAGGCACTCAAAACCCCTCCACCACGTTAAGGTGGCGGCTCGCCCTCGGGGTTCCCCCGGAGGAGCTGGAGGAAGTGTTTGGGGTGGAGGAAGTCTGGGAGTCCCTGCTTAGACTGCTGCCCCTGCATCCCGGCTCCGGATAAGCGGAGGAAAATGAATGGATGCAGTTAAGTGAGGTCTGTCTTGATGAGGTTTACTTTCGGACAAAAGTATGTTTATTAAAACAGTAGAGTTACAGATTTCCTGTGTCATTTTGCCTTTTGTTGAGCCTTCATCAAAACAAAGTTGGCAGGTTTTGGAGTATGTCTGAGATAATAATTATTAGATGACTAAATTAGCAGATCATTTTTTTTTATATCTGACGAGTAGTGAATAAAGGCCTTGTACCCCTTTTCTTATGCATTGGCACCAGTATGTATTGTATAACCAGTTTTTCCAGGTCAAAATTTGTCTGCTGGATGCTGTCTTCATTTGTCTATATTATTAAGCGTGTTATTAAGAAGTGTATGTTGGCATGCTAGTTGTTGTTAGTTTTACTGTCACTGCAAAACTCGGCTGTTTTTTGAGAGTTGTGAAAAGCACTTTAACTCATTGTGGTGAATAATTAGAACGCTCAGAATGCATAAAGTAATAGCTTTGGATGAATAAGATTGTTGTTTCATCCATACTTTATTCACATGAATTGAATGATGTGTTGTCCCTTAATTTGGAGCTTCTTAACACTTTTCATGTAGTCTTCGAGTTTAAGCATGATACACCTCAGACTTCAATTAGTTACAGAGCTGACATACCAACAGACTTGCAGATTTATTCAGTCTGAGCTGAGCTTATTTGAACAGTATTGTATAATAAAGTAATAAAGAAATGACATATTATACATTATATTATTAGCCATACAGGAAAAAAAAAATCACATCTAAACGAATCAACTTTTTATTCACTAAATGATAGCTAGATCGATATGCTTTGTGACTCAATATTTATCCTGTGTACAATGTCTTTCCAATAGTGCGGAAATTTCTGATATTTTAGTTAGTTAGGAATATGAAAACATTTAAGATACAGAGGATTGAAACACTAACTTATTTTAGTTTGTATTATCTTGGATTAACATATCTCTGTAGCAAAATATTACACTTCATATTCTGCTGTTGTGACAGTTTAGGTCTAGTTTGCATCTGAGGTCGCCTGGGCCTCCCCCCATGTCTGTATGGTTAAAGCAAGCATACACCAAAGGTAAAATCCTCCAGGTAACATGGTTTTAACGAAGCTTATCACAAGATTTGGAGATGGTTCCCTAGGCGTAGCACTGTGGTGCCCACTGCTCCTGAAAGGTTGCCCCAGCAGCATTGGCGTGTGTGTCAAATGTAGAGGGCAAAAGTGCCTATGGGGACAATAAAGTACTTTAGTTTACTCAAAGGCTATCTTTATGGCACAAAGGTCTGCGTATGCCTAGATAGCTGTTCACGAAAGTGAATACAAAAATTTCTGAAAATATGCCAAAAATCCATTCTCTAGGGTTTCTCGGATCAGATTAATATTGAAAAGCAATATTAAGAGAAATTATTCAACTGTGTCCTGTACAAAAATATGAAAAAGCAACAAACTCTGTTGAAAGTTAAATTCTTGGACCTCTTAACACTCCCAGACCTTACTATTGAAATAAACTATTAGCTACCGTGACATAACTAGACCAGATAGTGATATTACTTCTACCAAATAATAGGTCAAATTTATCTAATTTAATCATTATCTTTCTTTCAAATTCTGCTGTCCATAAACCACTCTGCAAACAGCATTTATTGTATGCTAACCTAAAGGTATAACATCTTCATCCCAACAGAAGAAACACATGTGGCTACAGAGGGCATCTTATTCTGAGCTTTGAGGAAGCTTTACCATTGACAAACAAATCTGCTGAGTTTCATTTTCCATTTTTTAAAATAAGTCAACCATAGCATTTATATTTGCATATGCTCATAATACATAACAGTATGAATAAATAACATGGTCTACAAAGAGTAGAGAGAGAGAAAGGTTAAGTCCACCAACCCTAGAGACTGTCATGTGGTCAGCAGGGTCCTGGCCTATAGGTTTTAAATACACAGAGATGGTCAGTAAGCAGACAGAAGATCCATACATTTCTGCTGAGCACATAAAGAAGCTTAACATGAGAGGGAAGCCCAGGGATCCAGGTTACCCTTCCTCATAACTCATTAGAACTGCACGAGATGTGACAGGTAGCCAGGCTTGCAGACTTGTCCTGTCACCTTTAGTCCATGTCAAGCAATAACATGATTGGACAACTCCAGTCCAGCAATCAGTCAGTTGATGAGAGTGGGACAAAGCTAATGAGAATGAAACGTAAAAGAAGAGGTACCTGAAGGCTAAAGTGAATAGCTAATTTTCACATTTGGACCAATTTACTTCAATTTAGGCAAACTTCAACTGTAATAAAAGGTATTTTGAAGTGAATAAATAAAACAAACATTTAAACAGAGAAGAGCAGTGAATTACAGAGGGCATTTTGAAAAAAAAACAAACCATCAAAAACATCTAAACAATATTATATTATGTTCAATATACTGTAGCATTCCTGGAAATAGTACAGAAAGTAAAATGCTACCACAAATTTCTCCCCAGTCATGCTATGGCTTGCAAAGGTATGTAGTCACATTTCAACATCTCATCCTCTTAAACTACAGAGAAAACCTGAACACAGGGCTAACTCACAGACAACATGGACCAGCTCTACCACCGTGCGTTATTGAGCATTTACCTACTCCGAACTTATCTTCCTGCCATAGTCCAACCTTTGACCCCTAAAGTGGGTATAAAATGTTATTTGCTTCAACATCAATGACATACTATCAAGCTCTAACAGTGATTATTTTAGTGGAGTTCATCGTAATAGTCTAGTTCTCAGTCTCTCATTAGGACCAGTGAGCACCACAGTATCAGCATCACTGGGGGTGAGCTCTAGCCTGAGGCAGAGGCCAGTCTGCCTTAGCTCCAGCAGAGGTGGATCACTGATAGGTGCATTGATGGACAGGCCAATCTGAGACATTAGGAGGCAGCCTCATCACATCCTGACTGTCAACAGCCATCCTGAGCCCAGCTGCACGGCAGGAACATCAGCTGCAATCCCCTTGCCTTGTCTGATATTCAATTACTTTAATCATAACAACATTGAGAGGATTTAAATCTGTAACTGTTAAAAGGTCATTCAAATCATTTTCATAACTGTCAAACCACCTCCATCGATCATAAACCACAGCGATATTAAAACAATGAGTGTCGTACAAAGGGGATGGTCTGTCCAACCTGAGGACTGAGGATAACATGGAGGTTTTAGCCACATCCCCCAAACCGTCTGACAGGGGGAAAAGCAGCACGAGAAAATAGATGCGGTCTGATGTTCGCATTAAACAATTCGCATGTTTTTGAATTTCGATACATAATTTAAAACTCGTTATCGGACAAAAGAATCAAGATTATAATTTGTCCGATAATGGATCTAGTGACGTTACACTAGCTGCTAACGCTAGTAGCCTGCAGGAAACTTTGGATTAACACAAAAACCTAGTTGTAATAGAAACTTCGGGGTAATATGTGGCATAAAATCTTCCCGGAGTTAGACCATCAAATCCGGTGTATTTAAGGTAGCACCTCTGTAACGCGTCTCGGTGGCAGCAGCAGCACAAGAGGCTGAGTGACTGCGGTGGTGTGGGACACTCACCCAGAGATAATGCTGCTGTCCAGGCGAGCCTCCACCTCAGCGACAATGGCCCATCAGCAGGTTTCCCTTGGATGGATGACATCAAGTTTTAGCAATACAAAGATAAGTGAGCTCCAGGCGTTGATTTGCTTTTGCGTGCTTGGTCTGCATAGGTGTATGATTGTTTGCGTGTATGGAGAAGCTCTCTGCGGCCTTCTACTGGAGGAAATGGTCTCCGCTCAATGGACACAGCGCGCATGCGCACAGGGGTAAGGGCCTCTCCGTGTCTGTGGTGTGTGAGCGCAGCCCTGTGGCCAACAGGTGAGGCTCAACTGATGGAGGACTTGTTACCACTGCATCAGCCTGCAGCTACGAGCATCCTCCGCTGGGAAGACAGAGGGATGTCATATGTGAGACAAATGAGCTTTGAGGTTTGTAAGTTGTCTCTTTTTCTATCGTTGGCCCGTGTAGAAAAAACAAACAAACATGAGACTAAAGGGATAATGCCATTTTTGTGGTGTTTTAATATAAATAAAAAAATAAATTAATAATTAAATAACCCGGTCACATATGTGGAGAGGCAACCTCATTAATACTCAAGATATTGTTTTAGCAACAAAACACATGTAAATGTGAGGGGTAAAGGGTACTGTTTATCCAGGGCCCAGTGCAAGGAAGGGCCCCTCACAAAGTTTGTAATGTACATTTTTAATTTGATAACATATAGCATAGTGTGGGTTTACCAAGATTATTTGACCCAGAATTTGGTGCTACACCTGTGATACAACACCTACAGTTGAATAAATGGAAGAACATTGTAATACATGTAACAGCCTTATTGATCCCAACAACAACCTAAAACTGCCTGCCAACTTTTTTATGAGGTGACAATGCTACCTATGTACTCGTTGCCTGGTCCAACCAGTTCCTGTTCTATCTAAATATATATATATATATATATTAGGTTGTCAAATAGGCTGTGCTGTCCTGGGGGTGACCAAGACAGATTTGGCAAAACAAACAAGACAAAAGCAGAGACTTATTGAGAAATAATCATAGAGTTATGTTTTATGAGAAACCTTCTGATGTTTTGGAGCTCCATGCACCACCTTTTTTAACTTTTAGTCATGAGACAGGTGGCGTATAGGCCTTTGTCATAACAAAGAGACATAGTCAGTTTTTGTATAGTTCTTATAAAGTGTATTCCCAAGACAAAGCTCATAGAAGTAATATGATAGCAGTATGTTAACGGCATTCTCCCAGGTCAAACAGACCTGACTCATGTAATCTAAAGAAGGAAGCAGGAAATGTGGCTATAGTGCAGCAACTGGCCACAGAGCCACAGGTCATAGAAAGTCCCACCATGGTCAGCATTTTGTAAACATATTCACCCCATCACTGAGGTTTTATCAAAACACACCAATGGACAGGAAACCATTTCCTTGTAAAAACAGGAGAGGTTGCACGCAAGTGAAGAAGGTTGAGAACACAGCTCAACAGTGACACATCTTTATGTGCACAAATATGTAGTTGGCTATAGACATGATTTATCCTTTTCATTTGAGAAACAAATCTCAATCATTTGGGTGGGTTCGGTATTTGACTGCTCAGAGCCATCATATGACCCATCAAGGCTAAACTTAATTTGAAACACCTGAAATGTATGGGACTGAACTAGAATAGCAAGAGAGAGGAAAAAAAAAATCCCTGCTTTGTACAATGGTTTAAAGTCACACCACAAGAGGGCAACATTTGTCCGCTTTTGCCTTCAATAAACTCCCCAAGAATGCATGTTGTAACCACAGCAGAGTCTTTGCTGTAGCAACCTCTGACAAATAAGGGAGCAATTGATGATAAAAACTAATTTATGGTTAACAGCATGTAAAATGCCTTATAGGGCTAGCTCTAATCTTTTATCTATCTGTTTTTCCCTTTATCTAATGGAGAGACACATCTCCTTGAGTAGATAATCATAATTTTCAAAGAAAACATGCCAAATAAGTAAAGTTTTAGAAAAGCATTCTAGAAACCCTGACAAAGGAATACTATTGTGCGCCTTGTTTTACAACACAAATTTAAATCAAAGCTGATCCCTGTAAATTTGACACTCACTGGTATTATACCTGAAGTGTACTGATAAAAAGATCTAAGGTCGTAAACCTGTTTGTTACATGAGCTTTAGAAGACTTCTTTGAACATGAAAAACTACACCACTTGTGAAGACGTGGGTTCATTTGAGTTATAGATTTGTGTGCGGGCCAACTTGACCTGCTTTGTGACTGATGTATCCTTGAGCATATCAAGACGCATAATAATAATGTAGGATGAGATTTATTCATTTACTTTCAAAAGAGGAAATGCCCATTTTTTCATGTTTTTGCTCTGTTTTAGAAAATATTTTTGAAGCTTGTAAAATAGTTTCTTCATCAGTTTGACACCACCTTTGCTCTGAGTTGTACTTTTTTAACTGGACATGGATAACAATTGCCAAATATAAAACTTAAAATATATTAAAAATGAATATTGTCACAAGTGTTGGAGATGTGCAAAACTGGATTATCAAGTTTATAACTGAGTTTTAACCCATAAGTAAAGGGTTCAAAGAGATGGGCCAATGATCTGGCATTAACATGTACATGTGTGCAAAGATACATTTGAGTCTGAGCTCTATACTCAACTGCTTAGAAATCTGAATGTAAAATATCAATTATATATCCTTATATGATAATCTTTGCTTGAATTGGTAGACAAAATAAAAAATAAAAACATAAACCCTGAATAAAACACATCAAAAAGAGGAAAAAATTTCATATTTCAAACAAGAAAATGTCATATTTCTGCACTTTGAAGTTAACTCTAAAGTCCATCGACATTTTGTAATTTTTTTTTAATCTGAACCATTTCATTAAATTAAGTATTTTAATATATGATGGATTGTTTTCTCAACTGCATCTTATATCATGTAACCACATCCTTCAGGTCCAGTGTCAGTGAATAGAATGTCATTATCACCTCTGCATAGAAAGATATGAGTTAGCAGAGTTACAGAGATGAACTCAGAAACCTGACCTTTAAGATAAGGACAAATACATAAATGCATGCATTTACACCCTTCCACTAGCCAGAGGCATTTGTGCATGTGTAAGTTACATGGACCCTTCTGCAAGGAGCCCTTCCCTGGGGGAGAACCATTCCTCCTCCTCCTGACCTGATCTTGTTCCCATCTGGGAAGATTCTCCTTTTCCTCCATGTTTGTCACTGCTGTCTCTAAGAACAAAGACAAGATTGGCAGTCTTTACAAAACATGACAAACACGAGGCAGTCAGAGTGTGACGCCTACTCCCCATGGGCTCTGGGTTCACACGCACTATCACATGACTTTTGACCAATCTCCAACTATTTGCTCTTTTGCCTTTGCTTTGGGCTGGACCCCCCACAATGCTTACCTGTTAAGTCAAAATACAGAGCAGGTTAGCGTGACAAAAATTGGGACAAACATAAACCACACAAGTCTGCAAAGGTATACCTGTGGCTCTTGATGAGGGATGGGAGCACTACCATGGGGGTAGGACAATGGCAGTGTAAGAGACTCATTACTGAATACAATGCAAAAAGTGATGTATCCTACAACACATATCACTGAAAATCATCATGCCCCACAAGTTTACCTATTAGAGACAATTTACATTGCAAAACTAGCCTTTGTTCCAGTAAATTTATAACCACTGGAAGAAAATGTAAGACAATTTATGTAAGAAAGTATACAACAGCTAATCTATTTCACCTATTTGTCTTTTTATTATTCATATCCACAGCACACGGAAATGAAACGTGGAGGCATATCAACTTAAATATTTAGTTAAGATGAGGTAACCTTATTTAGGAGCCTCTTGTTCTTCTGTCTGATTAGAACTTATCTAATATGTAGCCTCTTATCACTGAAGTGTGTGGAAATGTTTCCATAGCCTGTGCTAATCCTATGCTGTCTATTGCTCGTAGCACTTTAGAAGGCTAATGAAAGTCAAGCCTGAGGACCTGCACAGCGGCTTAGGATTCCTTTGATACATACAGCTGCTGGGAGGTAGTTAAGTCTTTAATGGCCTCCTACAGACCACTCGCCTGGTACTCACAAGGGAGCACATCCTTCACACGCATGCAAGCCAATCAATGCTGCACATTTTCAGCAGCAAATATCTGGACCCGTGCATCCAAGTCTGCAATATGACAGGGGCGCAATTCCAATTATGACTTATTACATAAATGCACAGATGTCGTGCTAGGTTTAATTGTTTCTTATCTGAGATTGGTTGTGCTCCCCTCCCATTATTCTTTCAGAAATACATAACAAAGACTGGTAATAAGTTTTAGTGGACAAGCCACAAAGTACAGAGAACCTGAGCCTTTGTGAATGATAAGCCTGACATAAGTTAACTGCCTCTTGACATGCAAACTGTAAAAATGTCACGCAAGGAAATGAACATAGCAATAGAATGCTCTAAAAATTGTTTCCTGTCCATCCCACCAAGTACTATTAAGAATGGTCTTGTTAAAATGCACTAATTGATTAACAGCTACATCCAACCATATGGTACAAACTAACTTGTCTACAAGTTTTACTAAGCAAACAGCAGTGTTAAAAAATACTGGGCTTGAAGCAATCCTTCAGGCATAACAAGATATCTGACAGCACTGAAAGAAGTACACGCTGACTGTGTGTGCCTGTGTGTGTGTTTTTGTGTGTGGCTGTCTTACGCTGGGATAGTTGTGGGTTAGACAAGGCTACAACAATTCCTCCCTGTGGTGCTAAATGAAATGAACTTGTTTGAACTGATGCATGCTGACGGACCAGGTGGAAGGGCCACTAGAGTTTAAACTCATTAACATAGATCACATATAGATCATTTTTCTGTCTATAATACGATCACACATTTTCACAATAGTTTAAAATGTGTATTTTGTTAACAGCTCTCATGACCCAATTTGGATCCTGGATCATGGCCAATCAACAAATCTCCAACAACTAGACAACTAGCTAAAACAGTTCAATTAGCTAAAAACAACGCAAAAGCTACTTTTATAATCGCCTACAATAAAACTGGCCTTGGGATCTAATCATGTGTGGTATGTTGAATACATCTTGCTCAATAATGCATCAATATTTATCTTGGAGCTGGACAAATTAAAATCTTCAATTACAAGTTTGTGGCTTTTTAATGGAGAGGTCTACAGAAAACCCTCTGTCAGTGAAAGCATGGTTTGGAGTAGTGTTCATACAGATATTAAATTGAGCAATTTTGATGTTAAATTGCACTGAAATAAATGATCATTAAGGTTATATTTGTTTTTTAATATGAAAATAAAAGCCAATAGTGATCTATCAATATGAGGAAAAGATTTGATACATTTATTTGTTCTTTAGACTTTCTGTGCACTATAGAGAAATTTTGAGTAGTTTTTTCAAAAACTAAAAAAATCTGACTAAAATTGTTCATTTATGTAATATCTCCACCCTATGAGCATTTTATTTTCTTATTTCTGATTCAATTCGTTTACGGACAAAGGATTTTAGGTCAGCTGTTTTCTTCCTGCTTGAGAAGTGCTGTTTATGTAAGGCCGTACGGCGGCATGCTAATTACAGGGTGCCTAGGCCCAGGATTACGATGACAGCCCTGGGAAGTAGATGTAGCATGTAAGGAAGCATTGCACTGCAGCTGTTTTTTTGAATGGGAAACAGCTGTTCCTTCACACTACATCCAAGCGACAATTCATCTCCCTTCGAATATCAAGTTAAAGATGCACTACGTAACTTTTCTAGTGGACAGTCTGCCCATTATTTGTATTCTTTGAAAGTTCCACAGTCTGGCATTAAACTTTTCTATCTCCCTGAAGACTAATAGGTGAAGCCATCAGACCATGTTACAGGTCAGATCTGTGGAGAGGCCAGTTGACTCATTTATCCCCGTGTAGAAAAACCAATATCAGGCAGAACTGGAAACTAACAAACTGTGTAATTGTGTATATTTTTTTAAATTTAAATTATTAAATGTTATTATTAAATATTATTATTGCTATTGTTAAACTGAGTCGGTGACATAGCAGAACAGCATCTGGGGAAGATTGCTGGAAGAAAAAACTCTGATGACCAACTATATGGCCATTGCCAACCAAATAGAGGTGATAAGAACTCCAACTGAGCAGTCATACCAAGCTACTTTCCAATGAACATTACAAAATCCATTAGACAACAGCAGTAGTGTGGGAGGGGGCATACTAAGTTATGTGACCATGCACTTTGCTTTTAGCCTCACCTGAGTTAACCTGCCACAGAGCCAGGGTACACACAACAGCTGTTTAACTGTTGACTGTTGCTAAGTTTCTGAGATATTGGGAAAAAAAAAAGAAAATAGATGCTCTGCCACCTGTGAGATAGAGCCACCAAGGTCAACAACACCAAGCCTTTAATTTTCCTCTCATATTACAGAGAAAATAAAAGAAATCATAATTTACAAACAGTGAAAGATAAGACACAAGTTACAATATATAAATGAATATTCGACATAATCTTATGTGAAACATTGCATACACACACACATATAAAGAAAAATAAATAAAACATTGACAAGAAAGACATCAATGCTCAATAAAGTTTACATAAAAGTACATGCAAAGAAAAAAAAAAAAAGAACAGAGAAAACAGTAAAACTGGAAAAACCTGGCCTTCAACCCCAACCATCCTAAGCTCTCACGCTAACCAGGAGACAGAGTCACAGTCGCACGCTACTGTCAGTGTGACACCTGAGGTACTCTAGGCTCTCACGCAAGACATGGGCTCCACCACAAATTTATAAACATGCATGTTTATGGTGGGGAGCCACAGACCCCACAATGAGCTCACTAAACACACAGCGGTTTTCCTGATACAAATCTCACACTTACCACGACCAGAAGAAGTATAACTCTACGAATGCTTGGAAATGTGCTGACTTGCATAGTTGACCTGCATTGTGTCATGCACTTATAAGCATTTAAAGACATTTTCATAGAAAACTTACAGAATTATAGTTGATGAAACATGATATTGGCAAAGAGTTTGTCATAATTTATAAGGAAGTGTTCTGTCATGTTATGAATGAAATTTCTGAATGAATTTGGCCAGACTCCAAATCAAACAGGCTAATGAATAACAAGTACTGAAGTACAAAAACAACAATGGGAACTTCACTGATTTTTATTCAGAGAAATGGCGACTGAAAAGGCACAAAACAGCAGTGACAATGACACAAGTCACACACTACAGTGGTACAATCACTAATGTATTGTGCATTTATGAATATTGCTGACTCATAATACATTTAACTATATTCCAATTTCAAAAGATCAATGGCTGAAAGTCACTTTTTGAATCTGTGATCTTGTATAAGCAATGTCCCACCCAACATTGCCTTGTTTGTAGCCGGGGGCTTCTTTGGAGCATGGCATTGCGTGTGAAAGCACCAGCCCTGCCCAAGCCACTCAGCACTCTGGCCCCATGTAATTTGGGCATGGGTTCCCTGACCACCAGTCTGCAAGCACAAGATTAAAATAAAATCTCAAAAGATAAACATTGCTTCCACAATTGATATCGCTTTGGCCTTCCGAGCACACTGGGACAACAGGGCTTCCTGTGGAGAGGGGGTGGTTTCCTGTGCGGAGCAGGGTCGAGGGACGGCCAGCAGACAGGAGAGAGAGAACAAGAGGGCACCGAGGCACGAACCCTCTCCCTCAGAGTGGGAGGGGGCATGTTTATTGATTTTAGTCACACACATATTGTAAAGAGGAACTTTTGTACAAGCATTTAGCACGCTATGGGAATGTTAGTGGAGCAAATGAGTGATTGGCTCATTCAAAACTGTTCATTGACAGAAGTGACATGCAAGGTTTATGAAGTCAAAGACAAGACTACTTATGTGTATATTGTGTGTTACTTTTATGTTGTATATCAACGTTGATTATATATTTCCTTATATTTAGTTTAAATACATGAAGAAACTTAAAAATCCAAATATGCTCAACCCTCCAATGCAACAAAGGGTTTATATTTGCTTTTTCCATACCCTGCATTGTCTTAGCAGGAAACACAATAAAGACTGTTTTTAATACTTAGCTGCAAAATATTTCAGAGGCCATTAGTTTCCATGACCTGTGACACATCCATTGTTAAATTCTGACTGTGAAAGTGAACTGATTTTAACTACTTGAGGATGAGGCCACATAGCAGCCCATACAGACTTCCTGCTAAGTGGATGTTGACTAGTGACAATGCTTTTTTTGACTTATCTAATCAGGAAGGTTGTTAAACACATTCTATGTTTTTCTTTTTTTCAACTAGGATACAGGAATGTGCTCACAATGTCATTCCATGCTCAATATAGGCCAATCTCAAAGTGTATTAACTATGGAATTAGTCATCTTGTGAGATGCACAAGCAATTAACAATTAAGTGATATATATTATATTAAGTTTTATAT
>JACN01073056.1:0-21102 GCA_000787155.1 Scartelaos histophorus
TTTATTTATTTATTTATTTTAACTCTACTCATATATGATTACACAAAAGGTTATTCTCCATCTTGCAATGGTATTGTTTGACAAAGTATATTCATTTACATGATAAAAGTAAACCAAACAATATGCATGTGGTAAAATGCATTAATTTAAAATCCAAGTATTTTCTGCAACTTTAAAAACATTAGTTGAGTGACGCAGTTTTGTTCTTACTTTGTATTTTTTTAGATCTGAAATCAACTGGTTCTAAAATGTTAGATGCCCAACAGTTTTCACTCCTGTCTGTCCGTGACAGGGCTTTGCTGAGTCAGCCCAACAGAGGTGTGCTTTATAAGGCCATTAAGAAAATGCTCCCAGGGACAGTGTGGCTTTGACTTCTACTAATCATCTTAGGCAAAGCATGGCGCCCAATGTGCCTGAGCACACCTGTGCTGTACTGCTGCTCTGTAATCTTTATTTTTCTTTTATTTCCAAGTACACAAGCAACTGCAGCGTATATGTCTTTATGTGAGTGCTCATACTCACGAGAAAGATGAGATCTATATTCAAATACGAAAAAACCACAGGAAACCTTTGATTTCCTCTACATGTGCCACATTTATATTTTTGTTAAGCAGCGAGTTTGCAAATGCACAACAAAATGCAGACTAAACAAACTAATTACACTTAATTCATACAAAATCTAAAAGCCTTTCACATGAAATTTTATATTTACATAAAACTATTTGGGAAACATGACGTTTGATGCTCTTTAATTATAGCAGGCAATTATTTTATACCTTTTACACAGTAGAACGCTAGGATTATAAGATAACATTTTTATAAAATTCCCATTAGCACACTTTATTTGTATTCTTTTTGTGTTCATTTAGGGGTGTGGTATTATTTGCTGAACTGAAATGATGTATTATCTACTATAATCCTTTTTGACAGTATTTTTCATAGAAGTTTTTATCATTATTACTTAGACATAGACTTAGACAGACTTTATTGATCCACAAGGGAAATTACTTGGACCATTATTTAACTTTTCTAATCATTTTACCCTGCAATTAGCACCTTATCTGGCAATCTTTTTTCACACAGCAGCACAGATTACCCCTGTCCCAGCTCTGGCCTCCTGAACCAGCCTTTACCAACTGTGGACACATATAATAAACAGTGCAGCAAACTTTTTTGGATCATTAGCACAACCTAATTAGCCATAAAACGTGGTTGGTATATATGAAATTGTGAAAAGAGTTTTTAACATTCATGCATTCATCATCTGAGGGATGCTGCATTTTCCCCTCTTTATGGTCATTTATAAACATGGTTTTCTGCATTGTGGCTAAACAAATGACAATTTATGCTCCTCTTTACTGTTAGTGGGGATCAGAATAGTCAAAAATTGTGCTAGCTCTTTTAGTCCTAGTTTAGATCAAATTGGTCAAAAATAGGGACATCTGGGACATTTCTTGTACAAAACTGGGACAAATCAGTGGTTTTGGATGAATTTGCTGGTTCAGTTAATCATTTTAAATATATTGTGTTAGCTTCATTTTGCTTCCACTTGCCTCCAGTCCAGAATTTTGAACATTTTGAAGACCTAAGATTTCAATAGGTCTATTAGAAAATTATCTTTTTCTTTGGCCCAATTTGTGTCTTGAATATTTGAAATATAATAATAATAATGATAATGATAATGATAATAATAATAATCAGATGCTAGTGCTAGCAACTGCCGCCGCTGCTGCTGTTGTTACCAGGACAACAGTGGCGCGCTGTGATTGGCCACGGCTGTACCATGTGACCTGCCTCCGTGCTGGCGTCATCGTGCGTGCCCGCCTGAGGGGCTGAGCCGTGAGTTTGTGCCGCTGATCTCGGTAAAACCTGCCGGAGTTTGGACCGCGAGCAGCCCGAGGGAGACAACCTGTTGGCGTCCGCAGTCCACGACCACACTTTTCACTTTATTGCCGAACGCAAAGGGATGGACTATTAACGCAATCTGAAGACACTCTCCACTTCTATTTCCAAGCGAGGTAAGTTGTCGCTAACGAGACAGCCACAGCTCCCATCGTGTACATATATATACATACATTTATATATATTTATTTTTTATCATTTCCTGTTGCTCAGGTGAGTCGAGTTTGCAGGTTGATTTTGCAAAGTGTCACATTTCACATGCAGGTATATTATCGTGGGAATATCAAACGCATAACCGTATTTTATGTATGGACTTTGATAAGTTTGCAGTCGCCCAACAAGATGCTAGCGGTGGATAAAGCTTTGCCCACATTTCTAATCGGATGAAGCTGCTTGTCTTGTCCTAAATGAAGTCATTGAAGGGAGACAGAAGGGGAGCTTGTTGCAGTTAATTTCCCACGTTATTGAACACACATGGGCAAGAAGAAAGGGGAAAAAACGCATTCTGCCAATACATAGTTGTACAAGGCAAAGTGGGTATCTCGTTTCCAACACGAGTCTGTCGATGGAGGCAGCTGCTGCTCTGGGCTGGGGCGTGTGAGTCAACGTGGTTTTCATTTTTTTTAGCATCCACTTTAAACTGTCCATCAATGCTGGATTTAATGTCTTTTGTCAAATGTCTGGATGTTCATTCAGTGACGCTGTGCTGTTGTATAGAGTGACTCATGATCTGAATAATTCAAAGCCAATATGTGCAGCATTGTGCATTGCATCACTGTTCATTCAGCAGTAATGTGATATTAGGGTTTACAAATTCTTTGAAACCATTTTCCCACACAAGTTGTAGTGTCTGTCTGCCTATGTAGAGTTTGAATGTGGTAATGCCTGTTTTTAGGTTTTATTTATTACCACAATTTATTTTTTACTATTTTTGTCATTATCTTATATTGTAATGAGTGAACTACTGTGTCCATATAGTTTCCCTTGTGGATCAATAAAGTTTGTCTAAGTCTAAGCAGGTTAGATTTTATTTCATAGTAGTTAAGGAAATAACTAAATTACCAAATATTTGTTAAATGTCTCCATAAAAGATATTTCTCTCAATAAGAAACTGATTTTAACTGTTAAGCAAGGTGCAGTTCAGCCCCACACTACTTTTTTATTAAAATGCAAGGAAAATATAAATTTCAGATTTTTTCACATCTTTGAAAATGTTTGTTTTGATTTTGCTTGATGTTTTATTGTTTCTGCTTCCAGAACAAAAAAGTAAACAACAAAAGACAAAAGGATTAAATGACTGAACCCTCTAAAAATGGCTTTGAGTATTAGGAGATCCTCATTGAGACCAGAGTAAATTATTTATACTTTTGGCTGGTGTCCCGCGGTCGGTGTTTGCATGATTTGGTTTCATGTGGGTTGTAAATGGGAAACTGTATGATTCAATTTCTTTTTGGTTTATCACTAATTTCTACCTAAGCTTCGAGTCGGGCATTTAAATGGTTGTGAGTGTGCGCAGATGCTAATTGTTTTTGGGTGGAGCTGGTGTAATGATCTGTTTGCTATCAAAGGCAAAAGTCAAAATATTTCAAGATGCTATGTTCTTACAAAAGTGTGCTATATATAAAGCGCGCTCTATTTTTGCCAGTGTGGGTGTCTTGTGGGTTTGTTTTGGGACAAGACTGACCACACTGCAGCATCCTCTGTAGTTAGATCCGTCTCAGCAGCAGTACTTTGAATTAAATTAGAGCTTTTAGAGGAAGAGGATGGGAACCTAACCCGGATAAATACGAATGGAAATGTTTGAATTTTATGCAATATATAATAGTTTTCGAGTAAAGCCTAAAATTCTGCTTGGAATTGATTCAAAACCCAGATAGATGAAGAGGGCAGGGCATCTGAATTCTATTACCTTCTGGGATCACCACAAAAAATAATCATTTACAGGTTCAAGAGTCAGATGCCCTTCCTAATATAGCTTATTAGATTAGGAACATTTGTGACTATTGTGTCCCCTGTGACCCCCTATGGCTAAGTTAACGACAAAGCTCGATATTCGGTGCACATTGAGCAAATAGCCCCTTCCCCATGCAAGCGCTGACTGTTTGGTGTGAGTGTTTGTCCAGTCTCGTCTCACCTCCCGGATGCTACGGACAGTTTTTATCTGGCCGGTCGCGTAGGCTTCTTTATACACTCTACGGTTGGTTGGAGTCCGCTGCCTCATAATGGATCCTCTGTCATGATTGTGGTTTTTCTGCAGACTCCTGACGCACAAAGACCTCAGACTGACAACACAAGCTCATGTGTACTGCATTATGATGAAGTCCCAGCAGTTTTTCTCTCTCTCTCAATGGGAGGACGGGTAGGCTAAGAGGGGCCAGT
Source organism: Scartelaos histophorus (assembly GCA_000787155.1). Taxonomy (NCBI): domain Eukaryota; kingdom Metazoa; phylum Chordata; class Actinopteri; order Gobiiformes; family Gobiidae; genus Scartelaos; species Scartelaos histophorus. The sequence goes on from JACN01073056.1 coordinate 4,282, forward strand.
GTTTTCAGTGGAATCAAAACTTGGTCAAACAAGTCAATGGTGCGTGATTTTTGTATAGAATTTGGAGTCAGGAGTCCTGTTTTTGATCTAAAATGGCAGAAAGAAGTTTAGTAATTGTGCCTAATCCAACCCTGAATGTCTTGACTTTGTTTTCGATGTTTGTTATTCAATGTCGTTGTTTGCATTTTGTCCAAATTGTTGCGTCACAGGTAAAAATCTGACCAGTTACTGAGGCCATGATGTTCACAACAAACGCAAGGCTTGATTTAACATGACGCTGGTGTGTATAAGTTGGTCAAACATTTTATTATTGTAAGGATGAGAGCAGGGAGTGAGTTACCTGGAGTTTTGAGTGTAGTGGGAGTTTGGGACAGTTAAATTTGCTTTTTTGTTTGCTGTTTTTTTGTTCAAAACCCTGATAATTTTTGAATTGTGTCACTTCCCTTTTAGTCGACTGATGCACGTCCGTGATTTTGGTTACCCACAGCTTTTACTTTACATTATTTAATCACTACAGCACTACATATCACTCATAGCATCAAATTAATTCACTGTTTTTATATATAGCTGATTAATTAGCCAAACATCTTGCGATTTCTTTCATTTTATGTCAGTACAAAATGTGCCTCCCATTTAAAGCCACAGTAGCCGCCCTGACCTTACACCAAATAACAGCCTCAGATAGGGTTGCAGTCAGATATTCGTGGAGCCAGTGAAGCACGCCACTCTGAACGGCGCTTCCCTCCGTGCCTGAAACATGAGCACCGCCTCCCCACGCAAGTTATGCCAGCGCCGTCTTTAAGTTGACCAGGTGATCGGGCACGTGACGGTGAACATGTGAAGCGGCGAGAAAAGGGTAAGGGTAATTTTAGTGGGTATCAAAAGTAAGTGTTAAAATGTTGACAAAGCCGGAGGTCCCGCGTGTCAAGGTCTGTGTTCGGCTCAGAGTTGGAGTAATGGCGATATGTGACAATGAATTCTAACACCGGAATGAGCCTTGACTTAACATTGAGATGTGATTGTTTGGCTAAGACGGAAGTGTTGTTTTGCTTTAGGATTCAATTCAAAGCCTTCTTATTTACGCCAAGAAATTTAATCTGTATTAACTTTAAATCTGGGGTGTTAAACTAAACCATGTTGATTATGAGGTCCAATCACTCACCACTGATGTATGTCACCACGCTGCATCCTATGAGTAATAACATACATGGCTCAGAAGTTGTTTTAGGTGGCTGTGGTTTTTTTATTGACTGCCGTGCTTTTATAGATATGGGCTCCTGTGGTCATTTGCATGGGGATGTAGCACGAAAACCTTTCCAGCTCAAGCTGTAGTGCACTTTGCTGATGTAAATTTGTTGTAAATTTATGTCACTCTTGCTCTTTTCCATAACAAATTCAAACCTTCTTGCATTTTGTATCATATTGTATCAGGTCTTGGGACTTGTTAGTTTACAATATCTTCTCAACTTTTTATCTAGAAACTAATCTAGAAACATTTAAATATAATAGATACATACATACATAATAGAATTGGATGGGGAAAAATATGACATAATGAACAAAAGTGAATGTTTCGTTGTGTGTGGGTAATGAAAACATCTGATTTAGCCTTTGATTATATCTCAGGAAGCCGAACGCTTATAATAAACTGAATATTATTGTTTTTCCTGTATTTGGCAGCTTCAGAATGTCCCCTGTTGCTTCATACATATGGTCTAGTGTGATCAGGTCAGTTACTTAGGCTGGATTCTCCCTCCAGGCTCGTCTTTTGCTCTGCGTTGGTCTTGGATTATCTGTGCGACTCCTGTGCAGATTTACCTGGGGATATAAATGGACACTTCACTTACGTAAACAGTCACAACAAGATGTTCTGGGATGAAAGCTGTGCACGGTGCCTTCAGATCACGGAGTAAAGACTGAATCAAGCTTCAGGCCCCAAGCGATGCAAATTAAAATGAAAACTACATAGAGATAACTTTACTGAAGAAAATATAAATGTTACTGGGAATTATCCAAGACCTTGGCATGAATAAAAACATATTAAAATGCAGGATGCTTACTTTTAGGTTTTAATCAGATAAACTCAACCCCCATTTTTGTATCAGATGCCATTTTAAATGTTTGTCAAACAAAAATAGCCAAGTGATTTTTGGCCGGTGCTGCGTATCTTGACTATTGGCCCAGAGGGGAAAGTGACTCTTCGAAAAGGCCTAAAATTATATTAAACCATTACCCCAAATTGGATAAAAATGGAGGCTCTTAAAAATCACTTTGTGTCCACTTTCATTAGAGAGCAGGGTGAATAAGATATGGGGAAATATAGAATACATAAATGTACTAGTTGCTGTCAGGGGACGTCTGGACTTTTTCCACTGGGGTGATCCTAGGGTAACATCATGGTCACCTCTACTCTTCCATGCAAATGTTGTGAAAATTTGGCACTTAAATCTAAAATAAATATGGTGGCTGCATTAGCAATCATCATTATCAGTGTTTTCCATTAATAAACGGGCTACAGTGGCCCCCATAGTCTAAAAAGAACAAAGACTAACTACACTTAGAGTCAAATAAACGCCTTAAAATATGAAATGCAGACAAAAAGTTCAAATTTAACACGAACCTTATGAAACTAAATTAATCTAGAAAGTATTCGTGCCATCATAGTATCAACGGGAAACGCAGATTCTTATTTGGAGTGATCAGAGGTGTGGGGTTTACTATTTTTTCCCCTCTGCATCTGCTCCTCACACAGCCATACAAAGGTCAGAGTTTTCTCCCACGCTCCTCGTTCCCCTCACCGCTGCTCATCCAGACTCCACTTGGAGCTCACGTTGAACCAAAGCCGGGCCTTCGCTCTTTGTCCCGAGACCGGGCTGGATCTCGTGGCTTCTGCTCTGGACCTTTTGTTATGTAACCGGCAGCAGAGGCAGGTAAGAGCCTTAGCTTAATTGTAGACGCTGATGTCAGGGCCTACAAATAGCCCCAAGCTTTTAAGTTACCCAGGGACAGAAGATGCTGAGTTGCTCTCTTGTCCCATCAATTTCACTGCTAACAAACAGATTTAGATGTTGTTTTTTTTATCTTACCCCCTCAGCTTTAAGTGGCATTGCCTGTATCTGCTGACTGATCAAACTACACTTCAAATAATCTACACTAATTGGATTTAGATAGATCACATTTTCCTATAACAGCACCTCCAAACTAAAAACAAGATTATTAATTAGCCCATAAGTGACCACGGCTGAAGCGCATCTGTTGCTTTTGCAGGGTTTCTGTCATTGTTGATTGAAAAACATAATTGCTTTCATTGAATTAATTAAACCAGCGCTAAACGTGCTTTGTCTGTTGAACATGATAATTAGACTTGTGAAGAAGCCTCAGATGTTTTCGTCCTCGTGTCTCTGGTCATGACCTTTCGGGATTGTAGCCTAATTAAAAATGCAAGAAGATGTGTTTAAGTAGTCGATATGTTTCATTTGGGTGTCGTATTGATGTGGATTATCAAACTTTGCATCGCAAGTATAACATGGGACTAAAAAGGAGTGTAATCAGTGGCCTTTATTTTGTTATTAAGCCTAAATTGCAAAATGAAGGCACAAAAGGAAAGTTCCCTCCACATTTGACCAGTGCCAGTGGACTAGCACACAGCACCTGAGCACCCATCTGCAGACCTTGAGCTAGACTTGGTCAGGACTAACGACGTGAACACTGCGAGACACAAACTCTGCACTGAAAGGCTGGGAGAGACTGATAATAAATACAAAAAATGTGTCCTTGTTTTAAAAAAAAAAAAATTTACTTTTATGGTTTATGAAAACTTCAGGTGCAGAAAACTTTCAAGTAGATTCCCACCCACTGTCTCAGTCTTGGCACAACATTTCAGTCCCTCTGACCTTCCTCAGGTGCAGATAAACTTCAGTTAGTGGCAGCTGGACTTGGGGCTTTGTGAGATGCCAACAGCGTGGGATGGGCTCATGGCACAGCAAAGGCATCACTGTGCTAATGGTGAACTATGTCGCTGGTATTTACATTTGTATGCCAACCATTCAGTTAGCACCTTCAGTCACATAGTGGCTGCCCCCGGGGAAGGACAAAGGAAGTGAAAGTTTGTCATGACCTTGTATTCCACTTAATGTGTGTCGGTAACTGAATGATGGCAAATTAATAATACTATTTTTTATCACATTGTCCTATGTAAGTTTGAATCTTGTTTTAGAGGAACCCTGCTACCAATAGGCCGTCTATGTTTTGAGCTTGTTCTGTTACAGAATTAATATTTCACTTACCTATTTGTCAACATGTGGCAAATACCAGGCTTTTCACTGACAGACTTGGGATCAGCACAGTCACAGTGAATCATCCCGGTGCATTTTACAGCTTTGACAGAGCCACTGTATCTTTTTAATAAGGCTGGAAGCAACAGTTTTTGCTCAGTTTAATGTGATGTTTTTGGGATGATGGTGGCCAGTGTTGAGAGAGTTTATTTTCTACATGAACTAGTTCAAAGTTCAGTTCACACATTTCAAAATGAACTAGTTCATTAATAGTTCATAATTGAAAGTGAAGTAGTTCATAATTTTTTTTTTTCCCCAATATGTTGCTGTGAGTTATTATTTTTCAATAAAGTGGAAAAAGTTTGCACATAAATGTAAGGTAATTCCTTTCTTTGCCGATCTTGTCATCGAGCTCTTTTAAATGTTCATATGATGAATCCTTGTTGCTCTTACCTGCTGCAGTCGCCTCCGTGCTGCTTTTTTGTTTTGTCTTGTTTCAGTGACACTCATGGCGATGCGACGCTGGTGGCCACTGTTGTTGCCAGATTGAATGTTTTTCCGCTAAATATTAAGGGCTGTTTATCCGGGTTTTTGCCTGGAACATTAAAGAAATCTGGCACCCAGCTGAACAAAGTTAAATAGACGGGGCATTGCTGTTCAGAGACCAGAATGAAACACTCACAGTTCGTTCATTAGGAAGTAATACAGTACGTTCAGTTCATGTTCGCCTAAAATATGAACGCGTTCATAAACAACACTGATGGTGCCATTGTTTACAGATGCCAAGTGAAGAGGGATGCTGCATGTTTTTCATGGCAGCCTTAACTTTAGCCTCGTACTCTGGCATGTTCTGCACTGAATACTGTCTCTTTGTACCAAACGCTCCTCATTTACTGTGGTGTAATTGGTTTGTGAAACACTGCTAATTTGCTTGTGTGTCAAAACATAATTGATTTACAGTCTAATCAAATATGTGTGTGAACTCATTTGTTGCCCTTGTGATACAGTAACATGACGACACGCATGGAGCTCAGTCATAGTCGTCTCTGTAGTCCAGTTTAAATAGTTTTACAATTTAGTCAGTAATTTCTTGTTAAGTCAAGAAACCGTGATGCACATTGTCAAACATACTTAGAAAAAGGGGAAAGAGGTTTTTAATATTGATTTTTTGGAACAAAAAACACAATACACAATACAATTATTGCCATTTCACTAAAACAGATGGTTAATTAATTAACCATTGGATTCCTGTCGTGCATGTCCAGGTGCTCAAAGCGTTTTACGCTGTATTATTCCTTCACGTCACACTCGGCGGTGGGCGTCTAATGCTGCAGCCACAGCTGCCCTGGTGTAGGCTGTCGGTAAAGAGGTGGACAAATTGCAGCAGTCAAATTATTTTCACCTACATATTCTGCTCCAAACCACAAGCTTTTACTGACAGAGGCGTGGCTGTGGACAGGGGAGTGGACAGGGGAGTCGACAGGGGGACAGGTTCTGTTGTCCCGGGTCTTAGGGGCCCAGAATTGGAACCTCTGCTTATTAATTGATAATAGATATGAACTGTCTTGCACCCGGCCCCCGAATTTCTGTCAATGAGCCTGGCTGTAGATCTCACGATTTAAAAGGACCTCAGCATATTATTGAAGAAATCTAAATTAAAGTGTGCACTGCCCTAAAGCACAGGATTGTTTCTGTTTAGTAATCCTGCATTAACTGGTACAATAGCAGTTAGGGACTTCTGTGGAAGTGAGGGACATTAAGGAACAAACATAAAACCATTATTTTGACATGAGTGGTTTTGAATGACTTGCACTGGGAGCACTTGGATTGCAGTTCACAATTAAACTACACAAACCTTCTCAGGACTCAGTGCTGTTCTTCTAGTTTAGGGGTAATCGGGCGTCACTGAGACATATTAAAGACAATGGTTGTTTCTTACTTTAGTGGATCTTTTGCTTAAGTTTGTCAGTCGTCCAGGTATGAGCCATAGCAAAATAAAAATGAAATTAAATTGTAACGCTGGAAAAACTTATTTTTTTATTTCTTTCAATATAATCTGGCCATACTACAGAAAAAGTAAGGAAATGTTCAATTGGGACAATGTTAAAATGTTTTGGGTACCACAGGGAACTATTTATCACTCAGAAATCTAGTGTGTGATTTTAACTTTTTATTGCAATATCGATATTTTTCCAAATAAATATCTAGTTTGGTTGCTAGTTTTAGTGTAGCTCAGTACAGTGTGCACATTTTAAGCAGCCCTACTCTGTGCACATGCAGCGTATAGAGTGTGTTGTGAATATTGCCGTCTGACAGGTCTAATTTGATTTGTCTTCATTCGCTGTGAGCCCAGGACAGCTTCTCTCACTCACGTCTTCAGCCTCAGAGTTCAGCAGCCGCCGTTAGCAGAGCAGCTACACAAATGCTGAGTGTTTCTGCTTCAAGAACGTTTAGTTTTACACCAATCAGAAAGCAGTTTGTGCAGAAAAGTTGAAAAATATATTGAAAATGTGAAGTGAAGAGTTATATTTTAGAGAGTCCCATACTGAAAACATCACATTAGAGACACTAATATCGAACATTTATGCACAATTTATACCTGCAAAATATTTTCTGATGCTTTAAACATGACTTCAACAACATAAAGGTGTTTTCTTATTGTATTTTTTGTTAAATAATAATCTCTGTGTACATTAGAGGAGTATTTTACACCTAAAACATGGCCAAATCAGGAAAGGGAGTAACATTTTTTGTAATGTCTTAAATATAATATAATATATATAATGTTTTAATAGAAAGTCTGGTTTTCAGGGCCTGTCCAGTCGACTGTGTCATATTTTCAAACAAGTGATTTTTGTGCACAAACGCATGATAAATGAGTCAAATGAGCAAAATGTTCCTTGTTAAATTGATTACAGCTCAATTGGCCGTACATCAATAGAATGTTGTTGTCAAAGTTCAGTTCAGTATATGCTGTAACTAGACATTACTGTATCTTGCACAAACAACTCCTGCTCCCTCATCAAAAACATATCTGGAGGTTTTGTTTCATTTACACACGTTTAACACACGTCTTCTCTCGGACTGAAGACACTTTGTTCCAACCCGTCGTGTCAAATGCAGAATCATTGGACAATTTCAGAGGTGAAAAAAATCCAATTTCTACTGCACAAAAGGTTGAATTAGCTGTTAACTTAAACTAGCACTTCAGGACAAGGTGGAACGGAACATTTGGACCTTGGGAGACGAAGACTTTGCAATAGAGGATTAGTCAAATGTGTGAATGAAAATAACCAAAAACAAAACACAACTCTAGGTATGTTTTTTGAGGAGGTAATATTATAACATGGCTAAAATCTAAAACGGTTTTGTGTATTATAGAACCCTTAAGCATCATATAATTTTTTGTGCGTTATAATCATTTTTAATAACAAATAATTATAACTACTATTAATATTTGTAGTACATAAAAAGATTAGATTACAGACAATTTACCCAACATAACCTAAACTTTTATTGCTATATTTTTTTATCTATATTAGCTTATGTTTATGCCTTGTTTATCTTTGGAGCAAATGTATTTTTGATTTGCATTCGCTCATATTTCAGACCTGCAGTTGCAAAACGTTGAAGACAGACTAATAGATAATAGATTTTGTAGCAGTGAAGTGAGTAAGGATATGTTTGAACTTCTGCTATGAACATATATGTACTCGTGCTTCTGTGTGGTTTGAACCCGCCCGATACCACAGCTCATCTGAACCCGACTTTGATAGTTTGTTTGCATGCTGCTGGTTTTATACAGGAAGAAGAGGTAACATGCAAAAGATGAGTGGAGGAAGGTAGTGCCTCGGTGTTAACACTCAAAAACTGCATAAATTATCCCTAAGAGACCTCTGCAAGGGCCGTGGAAAGCGTTCAGATACATCAAATGGCCCCGTGGCTTGGTAATTGTCTGTAAAGGCTAATGGAAAGACATTAGTGCAAGGTGAAGGGGGGGATTTATGAGCACAACACGGCTATTAATGAATATAGTGCAAGGTTTGGTGCTTTCTACTGACATTTTTGTAGCAGCTGTAACAGTTTCATTGCACAACTTCAAATCTCGGTTTTATTTTTAGTTTGCTCGTGCTTGTTATGCATGTTCGGATGCTAAACTCCCAACTCTAATACTGCGACCACAGCAGCTCAGTTGATTTCTGATCAGAAGGCGGTTTGAATCCTGCTCTCGACATAAACTGTAGAGTGGTCAGACCCGCTGACCCACATGCTGGTGGCACAATTTCAGCTCCCACAGATGAGTCCTGATGTGAATCCTTGAGTAAAACACTTAAGCCACCTGGCCACGAGTGTCTGTAAAAACTAGTGTATGAATGTGTAATAAGAATAATGGATGGTAATAGATTTTGAAATGAGCTAAATACATTTTTAATGCAATAATGCTTGTAAAAATAGAATATAATGGAACAGACTACAATGTTCAACACAATACTGTATATTAGTAGTTTCTTTAATATTACCATGTGGTCTCAGTGCTGAAATAGACTCCACTATTTAGGAAAGGTCTAATTTTAGCTTTTTTTCCCCCAGTACATCCAGATACTTTTTATAACCCTTGAATCAGCCCCTCAGCTTGTTTACCAGTGTCTCTTCTCTTTCATTTTCACAGCCGTCTGCAGCACACCGACCTCCACAGCAGCCATGGGCAAACAGAACAGCAAACTGCGTCCGGACGTGATGCAGGACCTGGTGGAGAACACGGACTTCACCGAGCACGAAATCACGGAGTGGTACAAGGGCTTCCTGCGGGACTGCCCCAGCGGCTCCCTCACACTCGAGGAGTTCAAGAAGATCTACGCCAACTTCTTCCCGTACGGCGACGCCTCCAAGTTCGCCGAGCACGTCTTTCGCACTTTCGACGCCAACGGAGACGGCACCATCGACTTCAGGGAGTTCATCATCGCCCTGAGCGTCACGTCTCGCGGCCGACTGGACCAGAAACTCAAATGGGCCTTCAGCATGTACGACCTTGACGGCAACGGGTACATTAGCAAGGCGGAGATGCTGGAGATTGTAACGGTGAGGATTTTTGTTACAATTTACAATTCAAAACAAAAATTATTGCTATTTATTACAAAAAATACTTGATATTCTAATCCAATCCACGTACTTCTGACACAAAATTAGACAGAAACATTTAATTAACCATTCAGATATGGTTGAATCTCGATATGAATAACAATTTTATTATTGTACGCTCGGGCTGTGCAATTAATGTTTACCATGTTATGATTTTAAAGCACTGGCACCTTTCGATTATTAAACATATTCTGGATGATCTAAGAGTTAAAGGTGCATTGTGTAACTTTTCTGGTGGAGGGTTTGTCTTTCTGTCATCATGGAGATCAAACCGGGCCAAGTTACACTGTCATCATGGAGATCAAACCGGGCCAAGTTACAGGTCAGATCTGTGGAGAGGCGACCCCGCTCACAGTCAAAATGCCTGTTTTTTCCAGGTATTTTTGAGCTGTAAAACCACCTGAAGTTGAATAAATGTGAGGTAGAGCTGTTTAATGTCACACTGCGGAACATTCCAACGACATCTCCATAGAAACGAGCAGGAAACAGATGCTCAGCTGAAGTTACATCGTGCATAGTTTGTCGAGAGCCAAAATATAGATTAGATATAGATTTTGTACCATCAAATCTAACCAGTGATCACCTCCTGTCGAGCACCTGTCTCCGCCTCCTGCCCTCGCCTGATTGGCCGGCGGCTCTCGCACACAGAACATCCTCCACACATGTCGTTATGTCACACGTCAAGGTTGAACTGAGCCGAGGCAGAAGAAACTCTAATCCCATTTTCAGTTTGAGCCGCCGTTTATAGAGCGAGCGCATGTCAAAGGCGGAGTCAACCTGCACAGGAGGCGCAGCACGGTCCTGAAATCTGCTGATTATCACGGTCAAAGCAACTGTAATTGTAATTATTATGTAATAGTAATGATTAAAGTTGCTGACAGTTTACTAGGGATGTGCACAAATATATATCACAATATGCCTGTCACTATTCAGGATATCATGATAAATCTGATACAAAGGATGACATATTGTGGTTTATCAATAATTATGTATAATTTTATGCTCAAATACACCTTCCTGAGAACAAAATTGGATGAAATACAATCAATTTAACTTTGTAAATCATGAGAACAGTAAAGAATGAAGTTTTTTTTTTTTCTTGCACTCCCTACAGTTTACTTTTTATGCATATTTTATAGTATTATTCTCTATTATAAGTGAAACAACAATGATCTAGAGGAAAACTTCATGCATAAGTTGCTTTTTTTCTAATTATAATGGCGATTACTTTGCTGGAATTATCATAATTATATAAAAGGTCCCATGAACTGTTATGGTGCACCCTGTTTATGATGATTAACAATATTACAATTATTTTTTTTTGCAGTATACACAAATATCCTAAAAAAAACCCATCCTGTTTTTAAACTGTTTTTGTGCTATATCAATTATGCAAATGATAAAACATTCTACATTTTCACTTTGTTCTGAGATGTGACATTTTGAAGTACTTCATTATAATCCCCGCGAGCCCCTGATAAGTGAAAGAAAATGGATGGATTTATTATAATTGCTCCACTTTTCTTGTGTTTTTTAGGCGATCTATAAAATGGTGTCTTCTGTGATGAAAATGCCTGAGGACGAATCGACACCAGAGAAACGCACAGATAAGATCTTCAGACAAATGGACACAAATAGAGATGGTATGAACCTTTTAATGTAGAAACAAAACATACACACACACTATTGTTATAATAAGCTTTATAACACATGTAATATTTAACAGCACTTTGTCTGTAAAAGTTCATATTTCTTATGTAGAGCAGTGAAACGTTTGGGGCAAATGATTCAAATCTGCCCTACTTATCGCCCTAAAAAGAATATTGGTCAGTTTCTACCCAGAAGAATATGATTTTTGGCTATATCAAAGGAAATGTAACAGGCGTAGAACCCACACCCATCGTCCAATTTATGTTTTGTGTTATGTAAGAGACGGAGATTTAGATTTACATCCCGTTAGGAATTTAAAATGTCGAAGAAGATCCTGTTTCCACATTTGTTTAATAGTTTTAGCCACATTTCAGACTGACATTGAGTGTGTAGACATGAGCTTGAGTGTCAGTCGATGTGTGTGTCCATTTATTCGCAGTGTCGCAGTGATGATAAACCAGGATACTCAGTGGGTTTTCATGATGTGGTAGCCTCAAAACGGCTCAAACTCCTGCCAGGACTTTTAAAAGAATAACATTTCATACTTAAAAGCAAAATAAAGGAGTTTAATCCAACCTCCTGTTAACACCAAACTCACTTCTGTGTCTGTTTGTGGGCAAACTGCGGCCCCGGGGCCATATGCGTTGAGTTTTGGCATTGAGGAATAGAATTTAATACATTGGATAGAAGGAGCAGGACAAGTATCTGCATCTCCTCTTGACTAGGGCTGCACGATATATCGAAAAAATATCGTTATCGCGATAATGGCACGTGCGATATCCACATCGCAAAGATGCGCGATATTTTTTAATTGTTTTATGTGTAAATCGTGAGTTTATTGCGTTCTGGAGTTCACAATTCCGACGCGCCCTTAAACGTAATGTTTTGCTAGCTAGAGCGAGCGCGTGGACTCGCAGTGCATGACGGGAAAACACTACAGTCACCATGGCGGGTAATGAAGAAGTCAGTGAAGACGACAACAGCCAACAACTTGTGCCTAAAAAGCACAGCAGCTCCGGAATTTGGGACTTTGGCTTCAGACGGGACGACGTGTCACAGACGCAACAACTTGTGCCTAAAAAGCACAGCAGCTCCGGAATTTGGGACTTTGGCTTCAGACGGGACGACGTGTCACAGACGCAAGTGCTGCGCAAGTCGTGCCGGAAAGTTATCGCAACGTCGAGAGGAAACACGACGAACTTACACAGCCACCTCGAACGCAACCACAGGGAGCTATACAGTGATTTTATTCAGTCAAAAACTTCAGCAACCAATGTTACGCAGGTACAGTCGCAAATGCTTGACACCCGTATCGCATATCGCATTCATTTTCAATATCGTGCAGCCCTACTCTTGACCATCTTTATTTCAGAAACAGTAGGAGAGATGCCCTGAAGGATGACAGAACTTTCAGTGCTTTAGAATACTAATAATTAAAAAAAGAGTCATTTCAATAAATAGTTAACATTATGGCAAAGACGGATATTTAGTTTGAAAGGATTTGTAATGATTTTCAGGTGAATTAAAGCGCACATTTTCAACATGTTATTATCCTTTTCTTTGAGGTGGATTATCAAAACAATCCTCCCATCTGCTCCTGGTCCGGCCCTTCCACCAAATTTTAGAACCGTTTGTGGCCCACGAGTCAAAAAGCTGTGCTAGAACCAAACTCTATTGTATTTTTTAGAAAGTTGTGACAATATTCCGCAGTCTTAGGTACTTTCTTGAATGTGTGTCTCATTTTTTCTTGTTAAAAACCTCTTAAAAAGCTACGAGTCGGTGCATGTTTAGCTTCTTAGCAAAGTCTAATGCTGCAGGTGCATTGAGTATCCTGGTTTCTCCGAGCAGATGCAAATGTCACATCCAGAACACCGTCATAACTGGGATAGTCATGTAAACGCGCTCATCGTTTTTTTTTGTTTTTTTTTTAGGTAAATTATCGCTGGAGGAATTCGTGGAAGGCGCCAAGAACGACCCCTCGATCGTCCGGCTCCTGCAGTGCGACCCGAGCAGCGCGGGGCAGTAGACTCCCCGGACTTTTTTTGGAAACGTTTTAATTCTTAGACTCAAAACCGATCCTTCCTCATCGACCCGTTCCACTGTTTTTTCCGAACCGATCGGCTGAGGTTCTAGAGGCACACGAAGCCATACTCGCTCATATCCCTACGCCGTTGTAAATAGTCGTAAAAACCAAAGCATCGATAGTACTCGTGGTCTCCGTGTGTCTCTACGGGTCTAAAACGGTACAAGACTCGAGGATGATCCGACGTATCCTCAAGATCACCTCACGGCGGAGAAGAAATCCCAAGTTTTTATTTTATTTTTTTAATTTCCGAGGCATTTTCTCGAAGGGGAATCCTAACTTGGGCTGATGGACTGAGAAGTATTCTGCATCCGAGAGAGAGAGAGAAAAAAAAAAGGAAACACTGGATAGAAGTTGTATGCTGTACTTACAAACGGGGAACTGTAGTTTTTAAAATAGTAGAATGATTTTTTTTTTAGAAGGGACGTTGTGAATTTTTGGAGGAAAAGTTACGATAAAACCAAAACCGACTGAAATATTTGAAATGAAGGGAGTACTTTTTTGTTATGGGAGAAGTTCTGAGATGTAATGAACACGCACAGAAACAATCATTTTCGAAGATATATGCATAAACCAGACTGTGTTCTATTTGTTCAGCTAATATAAAAATTAAAGTATAAACAAATGTTAGATCTTTGAATTCTTAATTTAGGACGTATACTCTTTACTTTTGAGATGACGTGGCGACTGGCTGCATTTCACTTTTCACTTATTTGAATGTGAACGTTTTATTTTCTTTTACTTGACAAATGTAATACGTGTACAGTATATTCACACCGTAATGTCAGTGAGAGCGTTGGAAGGAGAGGACCACTCGCATCGCTAATGAATCTGCTTTGAATAACTGCTGCTACTTTTAGGTTTATGGGTTTTTTTTTCCCATTTTTGACCGGGAGGAAATGGCGGCGCGGCTCGACGTGAGCTGCCACCGTGAGATTAAATGTCTCATAAACTCGAAAATAGAAGATATTCAATTTCACCTCCAAGCAGTTTTGCATAATGGTTTTACTTAACAGGAGTTTTCAAACTTAAAAACTAAAAATGTTTGGCTTGTTAAGTACGTCCTGGGACCATCAAAAAGATTTCACTTTACCGAGATTTAAAAAAGTCTAAACCAGGCCTAAACCAGGTCTAAACCAGGCCTGAACCAGGTCTGAACCAGGTCTAAACCAAGGCTAAACCAAGGCTAAACCAGGTCTGAACCAGGTCTGAGCCAAGGTTAACCTGGGTCTAAACCGGGTCTAAACCGGGCCCTAACCAGGTCTAAACTAGGTCTGAACCAGGTCTAAACCAGGTCTGAACCAGGTCTGAACCAGGTCTGAACCAGGCCTAAACCAGGTCTAAACCAGGTCTAAACCAGGTCTAAACCAGGTCTAAACCAGATCTAAACCAGGTCTAAACCAGATCTAAACCAGGTCTAAACCAGGTCTAAACCAGGTCTAAACCAGGTCTGCATAATCACATTAGACTTCCAGGGGCACCGATCCCTAACTGTGAGAACTACCGGTCCTCTGATGTCACTGTAGTTCATTATTTTAACATAATCCATCAAATAATCAATAATTGTTCAATGTTATGAAAGAACCAGAAGCTTCCACAACATTTAGTGAGTCACGTCTGTTTCCATTTCTGTTCATCACTGAGGTCTGCTGCTTTTTCCACTCAGAATTATACGTATAGTTTAGATTTTTTTTGGGGTCACATTTCAAATAGGGATGTAACGATCTCCACATTTCTCTGTATTTCCACAATATGGATCCCACGGTACGATATTAACTGTGATATTTTGTGCAACATGGTGAATATGCAACTGTTTTGGTTATTTCATCATCTAAATTGGACCAAAACGGAGCAAAGAATTAAGTTATATGTATTTCCCAGTTTTATAGCTGTTGCCATGACGACGAAAAACAATTGGATATAATGTAACACCCGCGATATTATTGATTTTCTCGTTGCATCCCTGATTTGGAAGAGTCGACCGTCACGGGACAGTCCGGCGTTTCACGTCCTAGCATCTTGTGGTCAAGTGCCAAATGTAGACGACACAGAACAGTATTGTACCCGTTTCTACTGTACAGAGGCAAACCTGTTGAACAAAACAACATTGTGACTGTATCATTTTGTAGATTTTGTATAACTCATTATGTGCTCTGTGTAGGATGTCCATTTTGTTATTCAAATAAAAACAAAATGGTAAAAAGATGGTGATTATTTATTGATCTTAGTGGTAGTTAAACGGCTGCCGTCTTTAGGGCTTTTTTAAAGGAATTAACTAAAGGGAATTAACACAAGATTAGCCTTTTTATCTTACTTCATTTGTCAAATAAGTCGATATAACATTGCCCAACATTGTTTTATATATTAAGGCCTCGGATTTCTTCTTTTTAATGTCCATAAGTGAAGTTTTTGACCGAAATAAGCACCTGAACCCACTAATCTCTAACATAATTTTGCTTTTTAATAACTTTTTAAAGAAATTTCTTGCTGTAAATATCATTCTATTAAATTAAATTAAAATCCCTGCACTCTAAATTGCTAATATATAGTTTAATCTAATACAAAAATGCTGTTTCTTAATTAAACATTCCACTCTTTAATAATGTAATAAACATTTGCATTGCATCAGAACTTTTAATTCATTTTTATTGCCTCGGATTTCTTCTTTTTAATGTCCATAAGTGAAGTTTTTGACCGAAATAAGCACCTGAACCCACTAATCTAACATAATTTTGCTTTTTAATCACTTTTTAAATAAATTTCTTGCCGTAAATGTCATTCTATTAAATTAAATTAAAATCCTTGCACTCTAAATTGCTAATATATAGTTTAATCTAATACAAAAATGCAAAAATTCCACTTTTTAATAATGTAATAAACATTTTCATTGCATCAGAACTTTTAATTCATTTTTACACATCTACACATGAGGCCTACGTGATGAAAAAGTGCCATAATTTCTCTTTTTGAACTATTCGTAAGCACTTTAAAATGTTTATAATTAATTACAATTACAATACAAGTACTTTTTTTTACTGAAATGTTAAGACAAAGTGAAATCTCGAGGATAAAATGTTAAAATAATCTCACATTAATAATAATAAATAATAACTACGCACAAAAATAAAGAGTTTGCATGCAAAAGGAGCTGCTATGCTAAAGCTAATCTAGTCTGAGCGAACATTTGGCAAAAAAAAACTGTACAAAAAGACAATTATTTATACAATTGAAATGCTTTGGCGTGTTACATAAACGACGTATTTTTTGGTCTGAAATGTTTGTCTTCTAAAATGCGCTTCATAGTGTAACAGAGGGATGAGGTGCGTGGTCCGGTACGACGGTCGTGTCGCCGCCGCAGGACCGTCCCGTCGCCCGCGAGCCGCTAGCAGCCTCCAAAAAAACACGTCGTCCGATTCACATTTTGGTCAGATTTCCTGCAGCGTGATCTTGTAGTCGCTCGCGCAGCTTTCGATGTTGAGGATAAAGGTGTCTTCATTTGAGTAATGCTCCACGATATTATCATCCATGTTCACCAAGATCCTGAGACATTAATCAGGGGAAATCAGGAAAACGCTTCATGTGATTTAAACTTTTAATAACCAATCAAAAGGAGCCATAGTTACGCTCGTTTCCTGTTTCTCGTTATAATGTTTCCTGGAGTTGTTTTTTTGTTTC
>KN492706.1:0-12861 GCA_000787155.1 Scartelaos histophorus
GCTTCATCTTCATCTCTGTTGAAGTCACTTTGTTAACGTTTTTAATTAGCAACTTAACTGAGATGAGACACATCATTGTCACCTGTAAAATGATCTTGTTACATTTAAACAGTTATGCAAAATAAAAGTTAAAATCTTAGTTTATATACATTCATTTAGAGAAGGATATTTCTCATTCTCACTTATAAAAGATTTTTAATACATGTAATACTAATAATTGACAGATAACTTAAAATGTTTCAGGGGCAAATGCTGCAAAATACTTGTACTGCATAGATTATACATCAATATGCAAGTCACCTTAGCAATATAATTTAAATCAGGGATCTCCAACCTTTTTCCTTGGGTGAGCCACCTTTATAAACTGAAAATGTCAGAGCTCCTAATTTAACAGTTGCAAAAAATGAGGTAAGGAAATATAAGAGCCAGAACAGATAGATGCTTCTAAAATATAAACCATTAGCAATTTATCAGTACACAGACTTAGGCATCAAAATGACACATTTAACATAACAAGCATGTGATTAATCAAATTCACTTAAAATCAGAAATCCATTGGAGAGCTGAATTGAAAGGGGGTGAGGAGCTGCTGGTCGCTCCCGAGCTACAGGTTGGAGACCTCTTAAATATTGGCTAATCCAGTCACATATACTCAAGGAGATGTATTCTAGAAAGCATGGCACTGAATGATGAATTTTCATCTTTTTTGATTTGCAGTTGTAAATGCCCTTACTACATCTATTAAATGTACTAAAATGTGACACTGACACATCTCTAAGTGGAGCAAATGCAGATACCTGGATTTGCCAAGTGAATCAGCAGCCTGCTCTTTTAATTTTCATCTCGTCTCACTTCCCCTAGCAGAAAGGGCATTTACCTTTGGAGCGCTTCTTGCATAAATGCAGGATATGCTGACAAGGTAGAGAGCTTTTGCTCCCATCATTAACATCACATTCTTGAGAAGCAGCTACCTTAAATAATTTTCTTGCTCCTTTTCTCCAGCAAGGTCACAGTGAAGGGGAGACAAGCGGGGGAGTGAGGAAGTGGACAGATGGTAACCCAGGCAGGCAAAGAACACTATCTGAAGGATAGAAAAAGGACTGTAATGCAATGCAAGTCATGAGAAGTGTCCTTGTCTGTCAAGTTTTTCTTCATGTTTAATTAACAACTCTGCCACTGTTACTGTACAAGAGCGAGCAGTAGTTTAGAGATGGTCACTCTCAAGCAACATTAACTCCTAAACCATGAAAATATGAGTGAACAGTGAAGCAGTGACTTAGACTGTATATATAAATGGGCATAGCTTTGATGCTGGCCGCTGCATTCCAAATAGGAAGTGATCATGGACACGCTTCTGGCTCCATCAACTCAGGCTCCAATTCACTTGGTATTGAAAAAATATCAGACGGCATCAAAGACGGTTTTTGGTTTGAGAGAAGAACTCAGCCTAAATATGAAACAAAACACAACTCCAGATATGTTATTGATCAGGAAACAACAGGATATAACACTGATCAGGAAATAGTGTAAAATGAGCCTGAAATATGCCTTGGGGAGTGGAGACAGGCTGCATTTTATCTACTTTTGTGTGATAACATGCATGAATGTGTATACTTTAAAGAGCAAACAGGGGCAAGCTATAGGCCCCATGACTGAACACAGTAAACCCTCTGGGGTGTTTGTTGCATTCTGTATGTAGGCCATGCACTCCAGGGAATATAAGTCCCGTGGGTGGCCCTCAATAGCGTCTTATTTGCAGATTGGAGCTACATTTAGCCTTCTGCGACCTTAGTGCTGTGTGCAGGCTGGCTTTGAATGCTAAGTGAAAGTGACATTGCCTTAAAAAGCACTGTTTTTGTCTGCCTAATGACCGCTGTTTGGATCAGTGGAACGTTGTGCCCAGTTTTTTGTTGTTCTGGGAGTGTGACGTAGTGCAGTGTGATCAGCACAAACCAGTCCAGGGAGATTTGAGGTGAATGTCATTGTTTATACGTATATTTACCTTTAGTTCAGTAGAGATTGGCAATTCCAGGGCCAAACTTATCCAAATGATTTTAGTGAAGGAGCATATGAAGTTTAAAAGGAAGCAGTGAAATGAAGCACTTCCTGTATTACCATATGACATCAAATGTTTTCCACGAAATGAAACAAGATACAAATTTGTGATGATTAAACAACATTCTAACCTAGATCAGAAAAAAGTACAATATAGGCAACTGTGGCAACAAAAGCACATGTAGTATGAGATTCAGCATCAGGACCACTGCTTAGGCACAGAACTAATCTTGTAGCATAGTGCGCTGTGGTGCTACTGTAGTTGTCCACTAGTGCGGCATTCCAATTTTAGACCTGGTTTAGTTTAGACCTAGAATAGTACCACTACATTAAAGCCAGAATAGCTCTGTTGGTACTTGGAAAGCTACATATTTTTGTAGGTCTCATTTTATCAAATAAATTCTTTGCTCTTCAAATGTGACAATTTAAACTTGTCATTGTTGTCATAAATATTCCACCTTGTTCTAAAAATACGCAATGTGGGAGGGCAACTATTGGACTACAAACTAGGATTACGTGCGAGTTTTGCCTCCCTCAAAATCAATAACTTTGCTATTTGGATGGCTTAATGTTAATTCCTAAAGCATGTCAAAAACTTTACAAATTTTAATTTTTAAATCCCAAAGACCCCCAAATTAATAATTTTTCTAGATGACAGGCTTGGACAGATGATCCCTAAAAAAATGTTTGCCTCACAATAGCAAATTTCATTACTATAAATACATTAGTGCACTTATAATCGAAGTAAAGGGGGACAACCACAGAGGAGCCAAGACTCACATTTGCACTTCTAATTCTTCATTATGAGTCTAAAACATAACCACTTTGACTTGTCCTTTTTCTATTTCATTTCAATTCCAAGTCAAAATATTGAAAGTAACTCTTTGAAATGTTTGGTTGGCGGAGTCTTCTTTCCTTGTCTCTTCCATTAAGATGCAGATGTTAAGAGGAAAAAGCGCTTTCCTCAAACTGTTCCCTCTAGACACATGACCCAACTGCTTTGCACTTTCTACATCCATTATTCAAAGTCACTGAATTCTCAAGATGAATTTGAAACATTCAAACTAAGCACTTTTTGTGTTACATGCCACTTAGGCCCGTCGCTCTCTAGTGTTTGGGTTTATAGCCGGTAAGGTGTTTGTGTAAGCACTCCCATTAATGTAGTGCCCATAGAATATCGCTTAAACCTGTGTAGTTGTACAGCTACAGTCCTGCACAACACGCTGTATGTGAGTGACTGTGCTGCAAATGTGTGCAAAATCTATATTAAGAGACTGTTGGGCCACCGTCTAACAATATAGATATAAAAGAATTTAAGCCTATTTTGCCCACTACATAAAGAAACCAGGGGTGCTCAAAGTGGGCACCAGAAACAATGTGGTCCACAAGGGCGTTCTGAGACTAATCTATTCTATTTCCTGATATTTTAAGTCAATTTAATCATACATGTTTTTGCGAAGAATATTTTTAGATTCAAACAAGAATTAATTTTGGCCCACCGAAGAAACATTTTAGGCACCCTTCTCATAGGCTGTACACATCAGGCACCAAGCCCGGTGTAGCCAAGTAACATTGTTTTGGGAAAAAAAAAATGCATTTATAAAAGGTCAATTCGTAAAATCGATGAAACTTATCTAGGACCACTGAACAATGTACAAGCAATACTGAACACTCTCTCTAAAGCATTGTCATTCTATCACCATAAGTGTTGCATATGGTCCTCATATTCTATACTGTGCTGAGTTTGATGGTCTGACTTTTGCACATCATTGCGTTTCTTCCTCACTCACACTGTTATTATGTCTTTCCATTGGGTTATGTTCTTTCTGGCTAACCCCCAAACTTTGATTATGTATGAAGTCTCATTTGTCATTGGTCTATGAGATGAGTCCCTGGAGATGCAGATAGATTGACTTGTTGTCAATAATCACTGTTAAGGTCACCTGGAAGTGCTGACTGCAGTGTCTGTGTGATATAATGAAGTGAATCATAATGCGTTATTAATGTGTATTTTCTCAGGTAACGTTCCATATTCAGGCGTACCATGGGCGGAATGACCAGAGTGTACACGACAATGTCAAGTACATCATTGACAGGTAAAGTACAGACCTACTGCCCAAAAACAACAAGGATCTACAAGCCCTAAAGGACATCATTTGCTCTTTACTGACCCCTTGTGTTTGTAGTAGATAATACAAACTGAACAATGAACAACAGGTCCAGTATCAGTCTTTTAAAACTACTTAGACGCCATAGCTTTGGCCTTTGTACAAAAAGTGGTAGAGTTTAGAAAACAACTTAAAATGTGAGGCCTCATGTGTAATCCCAGCAAAAGAGTCTGAAGAGTGAAGCTATGTTAAACTGTTAATATCAATAACTTTTAAGAAGGTTAGCATTATAGTGAAATTTCACTAATAAAATTATCCAAATTAGTGAGTTGTATACTTAAAAAATAAAAATAAAAAAAATAAATAAATCAACAAAAATAAAAATAAAAATAAAAATAAAACATCTTTTTTTTTTTTTTTAAAGCACTTTTAAAAACAAGGTTTACAAAGTACTGTACAAGCAGTAATGGACAATACAAGAAGCAAAATGAAGCAGCATACAGAAGGCATAAAAACAGACATGAAACCAAAACCAGTTAATTAGAAACCAAAACCAGTTAATTAATTAATTAATTATAACTAACTAAATAAATAAATAAATAATCAGAAGAAAAATAATTACGGAATAAAATGAAGATAAAACCAGCTAAAGGAAGGCCAACCGATAAAAATGAGTTTAAGAAGTGATTAAAAAGACGATACTGATGGTGCAAGCTTTATTTCCTCAGGCAGGTCGTTCCAAAGCCGAGGAGGGAGGGCTCATACAGGGTTAAAGCTCTGAAATATAACTTGGTGCTAGACCTAAAAGAGCTTTAAAAGTGATCGGTAAAATCTTAAAATCAATTCTAAAACACACGGGCAGCCAGTGAAGCGAAGCTAAAACAGGAGTAATGTGTTGTGACCAGTGAGGAGCCGAGCTGCTGCATCTGAACCAGTTGGAGGCGGGAGATGGATTTGGTGTCGAGGCCGGAGAGGAGGGAGTTGCCGTAATCTAGACAGAAGAAGATGAGCGCGTGGACGGCTTTTTCAAGATCAGAGCGAGAGAGGATAGTTTTGATTTTGCTAATTGTGCGGAGGTGGAGAAAACAGGCCTAAGTGACTTTTTTGATATGAAGGTGGAAGATGAGGTTAGAGTCAAAAATAACGCAGATGTTTCTGGCAGCAGGGATGATGTTGGAAGCAAGAGGACCGAGACTATCGCTGATATGAGAGGTGGACTGGGGGGGAGTGATTAAAATGATTTCAGATTTGGAGCTGTTGAGTTGTAGGAAGTTCTGTACCATTCAACTGGTCACATCAGTTTAACACAGCAGCCGGGCTCCCAGGGTCATTTGGTCTCAGCGGGAGGTAGATCTGTGTGTCGTCATAGCAGTGGAAGGACATGTTATGGCGGCCTATAATGTGTCCTAAAGGGAGCATATAAATAGAAAATAAAATTGGACCTAAAATAGCGCCTTGCGGCACCCCACAGACAATGCAGGCAGAGGAGGAGGTAAAATTGCCCATAGTGACCGCAAAGGTTCTGTCTAAAAGATATAATACCAATCAAGTGCAGTGTCTACCAACCCAGTTCTTGAGGTGGTTCATTAAAATCACATGGTCTACAGTGTCGAAAGCTGCACTTAAATCTAAAAGGATTAAAATCGAGCACTCTCCCCTGTCTGCAGCTGTAAGAAGATCGTCTGAGACTTTGAGGAGGCTGTTTCAGTGCTGTGTGATGCTTTAAAACCGGATGTCAATTTCTCAAAGATGTGATTTCTATTCATAAATCTAAAAGCTGGTTAGAAACAACTTTGGATAAAAATGTGAGCTTTGAAATTGCTCTAAAATAGTTAAAATCAGAAGTGCTTAAATTACGTTTCTTTAAAAGTGGCTGGACGACAGCATGTTTAAAATGGGACGGGACAAGGCCTTCTGACGGGGACTGGTTCACAATAGATAAAATACTGGGTCCAACCACATTAAAAACATCTTTGAGGAATTTGGTGGGTAAGACATCCAGACTGCATGTGGTCACTTTCATGTGGGATAAAACATCAAATAGGAAAGAAAGGGACAGAGGCATAAAATTAGCAAAACAATTAAAATTCGCAGCTTCTCTGTTTACATAAATGGCTTGGCTAGGGGCAGATATGGTATGGATATGGTATTGATATGATATTGGTTCCTGATGTCAGACACTTTGTTAATAAAATGGTTTAAAAACAGTTCACACAGTTCAGTGGAAGCATCATGAAAAAGACGGGGTTTAGGATTGGAGATTGAGTCTAAAACCTGAAATAAAACTCTTGGATTTTACTTGTTTTTACTGATGGTGTTGGAATGAAATAAGGTCCTTGCTTCTTTGACTGTTTGTTTGTAAATGTTTAAGCTTTCTTTCCATAAAGGTAGAACACATTAAGATTGGTCCATTTTCGCTCATTTTGTCTGCAAATTCTTTTTAGTTTATGTGTGTTTTCATTGAGCCACAGTTGGGCCGGTCCTTTTGGATTTCTTTCTTTAAAAGGTGCAATAAAATCTAAGATCGAATTAGTGGTCTGATAAAAGGAGGAGACTCGCTCCTCTAGGGTAAAATCTGGGTTAAACGCCAAAGAAGCTGAGGTAAAAAGCTGGGAAAAATTAAAGGTGCATTGAGCAACTTTCCCGGTGGAGGTACCAGTACCTACTTGTCTCCATGGAGATTCTATTGTTTTGTCTGGAATGACACTAAACGTACTTCTGGCATTTAAGCATTTATTCCTTTTGTGAATTGGGGTGACTCTCCAGAGATCTGAGTTGTAATGAAGCATAGTGCTGTAACCTCCATGTCTCTTTTGTGATAGATGGGTTTAATCTATACTGTGGAACATTTTAGACAAAGCAACAACATCTCCATGGAGATAAAGAGGTGCCAGAGCCTCCACTAGAAATGTTGCACGGTGCACCTTGATGGAGCGGCTCTGGTTCCAAACATGCAGAGCTACTTTTCTGTTTTTAGGTCTCCTCCATTAATCAATACACTTAGCTAGTATAGAGACTGTGATTGATAATAATGTGTCTGTTACTTCTGATGTGGCATAATCTTTATTTCATAGATACGGAGATCACGGAGCCTTTTACAAGTTCACCACCAGCAATGGAAAGAGCATGCCTTTGTTCTACATCTACGACTCTTACCTCACCTCCCCCGAGTCATGGTCAGAGCTGCTGTCTCCCACGGGCTCCCACAGCCTCCGTGCCTCAGCCTACGACTCCCTCTTCATCGCCCTGATCGTGGAGGAACGCCACAAGCACGATATCTTGGCGGCGGGCTTTGACGGCATGTACACCTACTTCGCCTCCAATGGTTTTTCCTTTGGATCATCCCACCACAACTGGAAAGCAATCAAGGCATTTTGTGATGCCAACAACCTGCTGTTCATTCCCAGTGTGGGGCCAGGCTACATAGACACCAGTATAAGGCCTTGGAACAATCATAACACAAGGAATAGGGTGAACGGGAGGTACTATGAAACAGCCCTGCAGGCGGCGTTAAGTGTGCGGCCAGAGATGGTAACTATAACATCCTTTAATGAATGGCATGAAGGGACGCAGATAGAGAGGGCGGTCCCAAAGAAGACCGTGAGCCGGGTGTACTTGGACTACCAGCCCCATGGACCAGAGCATTTCCTGGAGCTGACACGAACCTGGGCAGAACAGTTCAGCAAAGAGAAGGAGCAGTGGCTCATGTGAGGGTTGAACACATAGTAGCACTCATTCTCAGATGGTGGGCAGGGACTATTTTTATATATTTTGTGCAGTCTATTCAAATTCAGTGTAATTAATAATAATTAATTAATCATCTGAATTGAATTGCCATCAAAGGGTAAAAAAGAAATGACATTCTGAGAGCTTACCCTATATTGTATGTATACAATGTAGAGTACAACAATTATGAGTAACCTTTATATACTTAGGTACATAGGTTATCTCCATTTGGAGTTAGTGCTCATCTAGCAGCTTCATCTAGCGTCATCGTTGGTGTCACTGATGGCTAGAGATCCAGCTGAGAACAGTGTTCAGTGTTATATTTAAATGGAGGATATATACACTAAAGTGAATTCTCTTTTCTCTACACAAAAGTTAAGTCAAATTTCTGGGTCCTCTGCTCGCTCCGTCTCTGCTCTATTTGTGGACCATGTCTAAAAATGGATAAGTGCAGCATGGTATAAAAAGGAAGGATTTTAGTGATTCATTTTTTTACATTTGGCAGAAAAACTGAAGTTATTTGTTTTGATTTCCTCCTACACTGTGCAGTTTTCAAAACCTCAAACATGTATATAACATGTACAGTTAATGAAACAATGCCTAATGAACAGTTATGAGTAGGAATAGTTGATTTTTACTTCTGAGTAGCATGTAAAATGGCACTGCTACCCTAGACTGGCCCAGCCAGATATACTAATAAGTTTTCCGAATCTTCTTACAGTATACAGAGGACCCCTTCACTTTTAAATAATGTATGGACACTTGAACAATATTCCTTTTAGAGGAAATGTGTAATTTTGTATTGAATTAAAGTACTAAATGCTGTGCATGTGAAAATATCAATTTCACTGGAGATGCTATTGTCACCCCTTTTACTAGAAGTAAAAAAAAAAAACCTTTTCAGAGGTTTTTCTAAATAAAGTTCCTGATGTCAACATGTTCAAGAATGTTGTGGGGTTGCTGTGCCAAATATATGTTTTTAAATATACAATATATATATATTTAGGCTTTGTGAAATTCTAGGAAATCAAGTATAACTTGTCATATAAGGCGTCTTCTAACTAAATGTTTAGGACCTAAAATCAAGCACACCAAACATTATACAAAACAGATTATCACAAGGCAGATTTGTACAATCAATCTATCCATATGATGACACTGCAAGTTTCTATGACTCAATTACCATTTATTCTTTTCTTCTAATTCTTGGTTTGAACTTAATCAGGTTTGTCATGCATGTCTGCGCACATAATGCACATAATGTGTTTATAAGATTAAACATCTGCAATAGACCCATACAGAAGAGATTAATTTAATCATTTTACCTTTAAAAGTACATTTCCATTAACAATAGATAAAACATTTAAAATAATAAAAGTTAAACATTTAAATAACAAAAACTTGAGGTAAAATTTAGTTTTTTAATAAAATAAGTACAGTAACATAAGACACCAAATAAAGTAGAATGATAGACAAAATATGTTTCCCCATAATAAAATATAACAGAATAAGCATGAAGAGTCCAGGTGTGATTTAAGACAGGAGTGGTCCTAAAGTTCAACCCACCACCGTTGTCAGGTGAGAGATGACGATCAAGAATGGAGCTTGTTGTGCGTCTCAGCATGAGGTACAAGGTCAAAGGTCATTCTCCTGCTTTATCTTCTGACAGTCCGTATTTGTGTTGCAGCACATCAAGTGTCGAGGGAAGTGCACTGTAATCACAATTATGGTCAGTCTGCATAGAAATTGGATTTTACTGTCAAAGCATGTGAGGTATAGATGCAACACAGCAGAATGCAAACATGATATAAAATTATATTTGACCATACAGGGTTTTTTGTTATTAATAGGCCTGTCATGATTACAGCTTTTGAAGTTTGATATGTTACTGAAGAAACTATAGATGATAAACGATAATATGAAATGTGCCACTGACAATTACCCAAGAGCAACTTTATGCCACAAAAACTATTCTAAATCTACGATATTGTAAAAAAAAGTTGCAGTAATGAGTCACAGAAATTATTAATTCAACCTGACTTAAATCTTATGATTAGCCAAAAAATAACCAAAAAGAAGCCATAGAATCCATCTATCACATATGGAAAAGTCAATATAGTAATTACTGTGACAGGCCTAGTTATTATGTTATGTGTTGCCAGCCATTTGTCGCCAGTGACATTACGCTGGGGTGTTCTACATGCATCTGCATTGGCAGAATGATCAGCAGTTACCGTGGTGACAAAATGCACAGATTAGCAAACACAGACAAGATAGTCTGAGAAGTCTAGGGGAAAAAATACATAACACATTTTCAGGAGTCTGTGATCAATATAAGCATTCGTGGTCTAGTTTAGTAGTTTCATTTTCAACAAAAATGTGAGAGTGGCTAATGCTAGCTAGCTTGTGAATGTAATATAATGTAATCATTTGAGAGTTGCTTAACAGTACAAATCCGCTGACCTGTTGCATTTCCAGCTAAATCAGTTCTTTCTAGTCATTGTGTTAAAATAAAGTTCATATTATAAAGTCTGACTTGAGTAACATAGCTTCTAACAGAGTAGTGCTTCCAGTTAGCTTCACACCTCCAGGGAATGTTGATGACATCAGCTGTAAAGTCTCAACATGCATTTGGTTTGCCATCTGCTCGTCTGGTCAAACATGTCTGACAGCAACAAACTCCACCCATTTTAAAAAGTGTTTTCCACACAAGTTTAAGCTCCACTAAGGAACTTTATCACTGGATGTTTGTCACCTGGTTGTCTCCAAGGAGATGTTATTGCTTTGCTTAGAATGTTTCACAGTATGACATAAAACTTATCAAACTCTATAGAGACAAACACATGACAAGTTACAGGCCAGATCTGTGAAGAGGCAATCCCACAATGCATGTTTCCAAGAAATGCATGACAGATATATTTAATGCCACAGTATGGCATTAAATATATCTACATCCCCCCCAGTCCTTACCAGCCTGGTCTGATTATTCTATATTTCCCAAGGACAGAGAGGTTGACTACAGTTGACCCAAGGCGGCTTTCGTCACCTATTGGGCCTCCATCCACCACAACTGCAAGTTTTGGCCAGAGCTCCTTGAACTCCTGAAAACAAATGACATGCCATTTTGAAGAGCAACCAAAGCTTTTATCTCCACAGTGAAATCATCATTTGCAAGCTACTCACGTGTGCGGCTACAGTACTAGTTTGTGAACTGATGTTGGCGCTGGTGAGTGCGAGAGGCTCCCCACACATCTGACACAGCTGCCTCATGAAGGGGTGGTCTGGGATACGCACGCCTACCAGCTAAGGACAAAACATGTCATTTTTGCATATACGCCTTTAGTTGTAAACCACAGACTGTGTATATGTGTATATATATATATATTTTATATTAACCCTCTTTACATGAACCTGCAGGTTTTATTTAGCCATTTTGTAAATAAAAGGGTATTCCCAATGTGGACCTGGTTCCAAATTCATTCCTATAGACGCCAACATTGTGATCTTCATTTGACTGGAGCCAAACTCACATTCCCTTAGTTCACTTTTTTACAGTTTATGTTGTAAACTTACTGAAGTAAATGGGTTAAGATCTCTGTTGAGAAAGTCAGTTCTTTCAAACACCAAGGTGACTGGCCCAGGCAGCAGGTCATCCAACAGCTCTTCTTTAACCTTTACTTTACAGTATCTGTCAAAATACAAAGTTATGATCATGTGAGTAGAAAATTAGTAACACTATAATTTGCCTAAACGATAATGCTCTGGTTACAGTATTGACAAATTATTTAGAAGAACTCACTTTTTAATATCCTGGACTTCACCCACACAAATTGCTAGAGGTTTTTGTGCATTTCGTCCTTTGATGTCATAGATTTTGCCGACTGCCTCTGAATTTTGAGCAAGACAGGCCAGACCATAGATGGTGTCAGTGGGCAGGGCGACCACCTGGCCCTCCTGCAGAGCCTTCACCGTCTGTCCCAGGACATCAGCACCATCTACAGTTTAAACACATGGGGGGCATGGATTATTAAAAAAAATAATAATCTGCATTTTATTGACGTACATACATAGCCAACCACAAACAATTATTTCAGGTCAACATTTTGGCATCTAATAAAGCTTCAAATATTGTGTATTTTTGATAAGGATTTGTGCTGCATTTTGTTCTACAAAAATAACTGAATGAATATATTTTTCATAGCCGTTTTTAATTCATATTTTGCTTACTCAAACTACAAATAAAGCCCCCAGGTTTTTCATCAGGCATAATATAAGAAAAAATTAGAAAGAAAAGAAAGTACAGATACTTGTTCTCAAATGCAGAGAAGTAAAAGTAAAAAGTATCTACCTTAAAATGTTCTTAAATAAGTAATATTTTTAGGTATCTGAACTTTATTACTTTTACTTAATTGTTACATTCCACCGCATTAAAAACCCAAAAGCACAGAGGTGATTCATTCTTCTTCCAGGGCTTTTTCAGTCTCCTTTATAGTGGTAAATGTAACTTTTTCCATGCCATTGTGTTGCCATACTGTACATAATTAGTATTGCTATTTATTTTACCCCACGAAACCTTTTAAAGTGCAGTGAAGGGTAAAGACAGCACATGAACACGGCGGATCCCCGGTGACAGCTGACCTGAGTGGCGCCCATGCTGCTCAACGCTCGGCCCGTTGGAAGTCTGCGGTAACAAACGCAACACTTTGGTTTTGAGTTCTTTACACATGTCTATTTCGTGTCGATGGCTTTCAACTAAACAATGAGCGCCTCGAAATGTGAAAAAACTAAAGACAGCTCTATAAACTCTGCGCTGTGTGGTAAAACATGTCATTTCACAGCCCGGGAGCGTGAGTAAACCATGGTGCAAATCTGATGAAATCGCACGTTTTCCGGGTTACGCCCACAAACAAATACGTCACCGCTCTTAAAGGGGCCGTGGGCAAATACAGAGCACATCGAGGTTTTTTCACAT
>KN492706.1:12879-40549 GCA_000787155.1 Scartelaos histophorus
GGTTTTTTTTTTTTTTTTTTTTTTACATTTTGATGTATTCTAAAATAGACTACGCCTATCAAACTTATGTTTAGATTCTGTTTTTGTGACTAGTGCTTAAAAAATAACAATAAAATTAAAAGTATTATTTATAACAATAAAATGTAGAGTATTGCCAATTTAAGAGAATTGCCGTCACCTGGTAGGACACACAGTTAAAGGAAGTGTGAAAATGGCCTCAGAAGAAGGTAATACAAAGCAATTTCACGGAATAAAATGGAAATTGCCATTTAATTAAATTCTCTACTTTTTGTGATAGTTACAGATATTAAAGAGTTCCCAGTAAATAGTGAGGATAGTTCAAAAGAACAGCAGGTTTGCAAACCATGCACATTAAACTAATTGGTCTAAAGCCACTACTATTTTTATTATTATTTTTTTTTAATCTTTTAAGTCTTTTTTGCAGGCTCTTGAAGATGTTGAAAACAAACTTGAAACTTTTTCTGACCGAGTAAAGCTGTGCTCCACAATCCTGGATGACCTTAAGGATTTAAATGAGATATTAGAGGTGAGTTTCTGTTTTTCTTCTATCATTTATCAGATATAAACATTTGAACTAAATATTAACTAAATGTAATCTTTGAACTAACAATAAAGTCCATGTTTTACAGAGGAGATCTCTTCAGGATGTTACCTTGCCTCTACAGAAATGACTAAGAGAACAAATGCTTTTAAAAATGTTCAATAAAAATGGCAGTCATATCAGTGATAAGGATAAGGTTTTATTATTATTACTATATTGCTCTCCATTCAGAAAGTTATTCAGTATATAACTTTGTACGAAACAAGCATAAGCAAACTTCTTCATATAATACATTCTTTAAAAATACAGATCCATAACAGTTTAATTCCTCACTCTTTGGGTGTAGGACATTTGTTTGAAAGCTTTGTTCAAAAAGATGGCTTTCAAAAAAATGTCACCTAACTGGCTGAAATAACCAGATTGGGTAAACTCCAGAAAAGCATTCTCAGGCTGCAAGCCCAAAACTCTTCAAAAACGTACACCAACAGCTGTAACTTGCAGTAACTGTCGTAACCAGTAAGTCTGAGATGACTGGTATAGGCTTTACACAATGCTTTACCCAATATAATTCTTAAAACAGAATCATTCAATTGCAAAAAAACTCCTTCAAATAAGTAGGATGTATTTTCTATATGTTGGAGGCAAAACAGCACAATAAAGGATAACTGGTGCAACATTCATGGGAACAGTACTTGATGGAAAAACTACAAACCCCATAAACCACACAAAATGAAATCATTGACATGGAGAATCAAACGTTAAATGCACTGGAAAGGCAACATCTGCCACTGACATCCTGCATAAAATCATAAGAAGCATTGAATAAGGAAATATCTTAAACGGCAGTTTACACACTGAATGCCACTCGTAAATTGCATAGTTTTTTTTGTTTAGTTTTTTTTTTTTTTTTTTAAAGAAAAGCATGTATAGGTAGCATATGGCAGTAAATCTAAATGACAATCTATGGAGTAAATTGAAAAAAAAAAAAGTTCATGCATTTCAGGTTAGAGTGAATACATTTAAACTCAAATGTACACATGTCCACTATTTTTACAATATCTCAGTGAAGCTTTGTTATGAGTTGTTAAAAGGAATGGTCTGAGACTAACGTAGTGGCAGACTGTCAAAGGCAAAACGGCTCAAAGAACAGTTCTGACGTAAGGCCTTGTAACTATAGGAAGGGGCTCTATTCTTGTCAATAACAACAATAATTTACTTAAAAAAAGCTAAGAGCAAGAGATTTCCAAATGTTAAATATAGTTGCTGTTTTAGGCAAGCACACTCTTGAAAAACTGGAAGGAAAATGCAAAGACTGGGGGATACATTTTCTCCAACCTCAAACTAGAAATTCAAAAGTCTATACAAAAATACAAACTCTACAGTAATCTACAAGTTTTCATATGTATACACTAAAATGTACACTATTTACACGGTCACCAGGACACCATCTGAATTGCTACTATACAGCAGTTTTACAAAAGTCTGTAGTGGTGCTGCATGCAATCTAACAAGCTCAGAATACTCTTGTAGCAAGTTAGTGTGCAACAAACAGGGAAGAGTGCAGCTAAACATAGGGCTACTGCAAGTGGAGATACTGATGTCAAAGAGTCAAATGTGGGGAGCAGTATTGGTAATGACCAATGCATCCCTGAGAGGGCCATGACCCTGAACAACAGGATGATGTATACTGGACTTTTCCATGTGGATGGATGTGCAGTCTACTAAAGGTGTCTCTTAGATTAATTTGCTTTCAGCAACTCAAAACAGCAATCAGTAACAAACAAACTATACAAGTGATTTGAAATAAATTAATATATCTTCTGCTGTTTAAAAATAATACTATTACTAGTAATAAATGAAAGAATTAATCATTCAAATAAATTAACACGTACAACTTTAAATTAGCATTCAGTTAGGCAATTAAGTACTTTCAGATTAATTTCACTTTAAAAAGACAGGCAACTGTAATCACAGGTTCTTCTTCTGATGAGTATATCACCTAACACAGTTTACAAGTATACATCACATTTTATGGTCCAAGATCAAATCTCGAAGGGCTAGGAGTCACCAAACCCACTGAATGTTTGGAGATGTACTTTGTAGAATTCCACAAATATACAGTGCATTCTGGCCAGTTGCATACCAGCTTAAATAATTGCTAGAACCCGCGGTACAGTACAAAGATACAGTGAAATTCATTGTTTTTCCTACTCAGGCTTTACCTTTTGTTAGGAAAATGGAATTCCTAATCAGTGCTTAGACAACACCCTAATTATATTTAAACTAAAAGGTGTTATGTACACTTTATTTATATACTCTGTCAAACATGTTTACTTTCCCTCTGCATTAATAAGTATTGCAAAAATCTCAAAACACAAATCTAAAAAAAAAATAAAAATAATAAAAGATTTCAGTGAGACAACAGAAACTATTCATTTTGCATGAATATGGCATTCACAACCTTAGAGATCGAGAACAGAACCCAGTGCAGACAGGGCTGTATGCTGCACACTTTACAGGAGCAGAGGGGGCGTCACTGAGGAACATGACTGCGGATGTGGGAGTAATGGAAGCCTGCACTTGAGTGGGAGCAATAGAACACATGGAGCGATTTAGGCGTTACCATCAGCGGTCATGTCCTGAGCCACCAGCAGCAGGGCCTCTAGGTTCGCTGCTGACTCTGGGCTGTGCAGGGAAAGGTAGTCTGAAACATCCATGTTGCCTAAGCTACTGGATGATGCAGCACTGGTGGCACTGGTGCTCACTTGAGTGGGCATAGAAGAGCAAGCGGAGGAAGAAGAGGAGGAAGAGGAGGCTTTCTGTCCCACTACGGCAGAGTCTGAAGCTGGTCCGGGTAGGCAGCAGGACGTGGAAGGGGTCTGCTTTGGAGGTTCTGCGGGAGGGGGCTCTGTGGGAGTCTGTTGAGCTGGAGCGGACACAGGGGAAACGCTCTTTGCACTTTTGTCCTTTACTGAGTCTCGACAGGCACACTGACACTGGCACGACTCTTCCTGTTTGATGATGATAACAGGGAGACTAAGGCCAATCTGTTGAACTGAGCTACCTGGAATGAAAAAAACAAAACAAAAATAAGCCCAAACATTAAGATGTGAGCATAGGTAAAATTAAACTTTGATTACTGGTGAGCAGATTATTTACATAACAATAATATTGTGCATAATATTTCTGCACTTTTGTAGATACATTTTTTGTCTGGTCTGAACTAAAACATTGAAAGACATGTTTTAGCACATTTTTGTTTGACTGCCAGGATAATAAATGAAAATGAAAATAAATCTCTGGAAACTAATCAGTATATATAGAGAGATATTAATTTTTGTCATTATTGCCCACCCCTGGACAGGATTACTTAAAAGGATGCGCAACATTTGAAATTGGGCAGTTACTATACTCCTCATTCCTTCCTCTAAAAAATCCTCTATATCACCTTTAATGTCTAATTCAAAAAGGTGCCTCCATGCAGGAGATGATTTGACTCACCAGCGTTACCACCCACTGGTATTGCAGTAGTGAAGAACACTTTTTCTACTTTTGGACCTCCTTGGTGTTGCTGTAAGAAAACCCAATGTTTAGTAGAGAACATTTCATATAAAAGACACAATGAAGGATGGGCCACTCACTGCTTGATCAGGGTTTTGCTGACTGTTGGCAGCACTGCTGAGGATCCACTGAAGATTTTGGTCGGACATGACAAGACTGGGCTGCAGCAGGTTCTGTGTGGGAGCAATAGTGATAGCAGCCTGAGTGGAAGCCACAGGACCAGAGGATGACACAGGGGTGGAGTTGGTGGATAAAGGCACAGGCTGGGCCTGGGTTGTACTAGATGCTGTTGTGGAGAGAGCAGAGGCAGGTGGAATGGCTGGGCTACTACTCTCAGGCTGCAGGAATGTGGACTGCAATGCCACAAACTGCTGTGGAGTGGTCATGTTTGGGGCAGAAGTCTGAACAGGCACATCTGAAATCTGTGGTTTTATTTGGATGTAGGGGCTTGTTGGAGCAGAACAAACAGTGACAGGTGCTGGGGCATGAGTGCACCCTGCAGAACAAGATGAAGAGGCAGAAGCAAGAGGGAAAGGAGCAGATGACACATCAGTGACTCTGGGCTGGGCAGAGGTGTCTGTGCTGAGGGCCTCTGTTACTGTCTCTGTAGGAGAAACAAAACGTTATATCATTATTACTTTATTTTGTATTAATCAGGGTTAGCAATAGCACTAGGCAGCCTTACCACAGGGATGTGTGTGTTCATGACTGACACTGTTCTCTGGGCTCTGGAACATGAGCTCAAAGATTTTTATCGGGGTCACATTGTTGAGTTCCTGTTATTAAAATACATATTAAACTAAATGTTACTTTCATCAATTGTAAAATATTAAACAAATCAAGACAAACCCGTACATTATTGATGTTCTCTCGCAGCTCTGAGTCTGTTGAGATGAGGCTTAAGTCACTGAGGCAGAGTGAATGATTTGCATCCTGCAAGTGAAAATAAAAATCACCAAATTCTCAGTAGAGATCTATATGGGCACTATATTTTTGGAACTGAATCCAAAGAAACTCACTTCAGAGTGTGGGTGAATGAGGCTCCCACCAAATGGCTGTCCTTTGTCATGACCGCGGATATGACTCTTCAAGCTGTACTGGCTGCTAAACGTTCTTTCACAGCCATCGCTGGGGCAGTTGAAAGGTTTTTCTCCTACAAATAGATTAGATTAGTACTTCAAGAAAGCTAAATCGGTTTTAAAAAAGTATTTTGACAAATACCTGTGTGGGTCCGTACATGTGTTTTTAGGTGGTGACTTGCTGCGAATGCTTTCCCACAGCCATCATGATCACACCTGAGGTTAAAAGAATGGTTTATTTCTTATCATATTAAAAGAGTCACCGATTATACCTGAGAAGCTATGCAAAAGCTCACCTGAATGGCTTTTCCCCCGTATGCGTGCGGATGTGCTTTCTCAAGTCGCTGAGTGTGGTAAAGTACTTTGTGCAGCCCTCTGATTCACAGTTGAATGTCTTGCCTGTGTGAAGTCTCTGGTGCGCTTTTAGTCTGCACAAACAAGACATTGTTTTTTTTGTTATTACAAAGAGCTTTAAAGATAAACAAGTGACAGTAAAATACAAGAGAAAGATCTCATGAGAAACAATGGACAGTGGGGTGGTAAATCCTGGAGAAGACTACACTAGACCTTGTTTCCATCCACTATAAGCACAATAAAGTGGAAGCTAATGGTTAACAGCTAAGCTAAGAAAACAAATAGCAATGCAATTTATCCTGATATTATATGACTTGCTAGTTGGGTCCAACCAATTACAGATGCTGATCTGCTATAAACACTGCTCTCAAATTATGTGGACATAATTAATGGCGCTAGAACTTCTCTCACTTAACACAATGAGTTAGGTTCATTTTACTGAGGTTTTCTGCATAGCCACTTTTTTGTTTTATTTTTTATACTGGTACACAAAACATAGGTTTTGATTGGTTAATCGCCTGTAAGTCCCGTCCCCTTTGGAGCTTGAAAAAAGAATCCAGACTTTTTGATTCCACAGTTTTATCATTTTAAAAATTGTTATACTTGAATTAATGAAACAAGATGAAATAAAAAAATAGGAAGTGTCAGACAGTGGTACCTGTAGAGAGTGTTGAAAGCCTTCTCACAACCCTGCACATCACACTCAAAGGGCTTCTCCTTGGTATGCACGCGCACATGGATCTTCAGGCTGTATGAGGTGAGGAAGGCCTTCCCACAGCCCTGCTGGTTGCACACAAACGTGTACTCTCCTCTGTGGGTCTTCTGGTGTGTCCGCAGGTTCCCCGCTGTGCTGTATGTTCGAGTACAGCCCTCAAACATGCACTGGTACCTCTTCACCTGGACACAGCACATTAGACACAGCACATCAAACTGAAGTACAAAGTGAAGAAAGAATGATCTAGATTTATCAAAGAGAGAGATACCAAACACAAAATAAAGTGCTAAAATCTGCAGCAGTGACCGTCCCAGTCAGATGACTCACTCCCTTCCCAGCAGATACAGTAGTGTTGATAAATAGAATGACTAAACCCATTCAACACCTTAATTTTAACGGGTGCTTCAGCTCATTACCATGTACTGTCATGTCATGATGATATCAACTCAAAAAGAATATTCTCCTCAGCATCAGTACAAATCCACCAGTACAAAGATAGAATGGTCACTGTCCACTGCATGAGGCACTCTTGTTTTGTCTATGCAGGCACAGCCCTGAGGTTATGTGCACACACAATCCCCCTGCTTTGTACAGCAGCATAACCCCGCAGCACACACAAAGAGACAACGAGGAAGCTTGTGGTGGAGAACTGCTATTCTCTGCAATTGTTATTTCTGTGAACTGCTGACCACACCATCTTCAGACATTTGTTTTAAACTCAAACAATGGCATCAAAACTTCAGGCTTTTGATCGTCACAAACACAGGAAACATTGATTAGATCAAGTTATAATAACATTAGTAAATAGTAAGTAACATGTTAGAATAAGTCCCTACCTTTTCCTTCTCTGCCATACGTAATGAAAGAATGAAAGAATGAAACCAGCCAAGGCTTTCTGTTTGATTCTTTCACTATTACTCTTACTCATAGAGGACAATCTCAAACATATGCCAGGATCATTTTATACATGGAATTTGAGCTTGAACTGATCTCATAACAGCCACAAAACACAGTGCATGGAATTTTACTTCTAAACAATAAAAATACATGTATATTTGTAACACCTTAGGCCTTCAATTATGTCCATTATATCAGTGTGGTGCAGCAACAGATGAAGTAGTTTAAATGTATTGTACTTTATTTGCACAACCACAGTTAGTATAGATATATCTCATGATTCTCACCTCTCTCAGCTTGGTCTCTGGACATTCTGAGTGCAGTGTTAACGTGGCCCCCTCAATGTTGCGTGGCATAGGAGTGGAGCCAGGGTTAATAGTAAACTGGATCTGGTCCGCAGAAATGGTGTGGTGCACATAACCCTGTGACATGGCATCAGAGTCCACCATGAAGGTCAAGGTTCCATCCTCCTCGTCTCCTTCAGTGAGGAAGGCGATGCCATCTTCATCAACACCACAGTGGCCCTCTTCCTCACCCTCCTCGTCCAGCCGGATAGGGTCTCGCTCAATTAGCACTGTGGTCCGGTCATACACCCGGCCAGAGGAAGAGCAAGGTTCCACAATCAGGTCATCTTCTTTGTCAAAGTGGATCTTGTCTTCCTCTTCCTCATCTTCCCGTCCCAAAGAATCCACTTCCACCTCAAAGTACATGGACGCCTCCGTATGAGGGCCATTCTCACTCATGGTCCCTGGTGCACTCCGTTCTCCCAGCAGGACTTCACACACACAGTAAAGCCTTACAATCCTAAAAGAACATATCAGAACAAAGTGTCGTTTACACCACATGTCCCGTCTTTATATGATTGAAGATGTGTTGACATTAACATAGAGAGCACTAATCCATCAAGAGATTCGTGGAACTCTTGGGATGTGACTGACTTGCAATACACAATAAACAAAGGCGTGGGAAATAAAACATTGTTTACAGATTTCAGTGAAGAGTTGCTTTTTAAAAAGGTTTCAGCTATGCCTCTGTAATACCAAAATTCAAAAGGAGCGATTTGTTGGCTAACACGATTCTCCAGAACATTCTCAATGAATTGCATAATCCCAATGTAAATAAAATCAGATAATCCAACCAAGACATACAAATACCACATTTTTTGTGGCTTTGATCTATAGCCAATCTCATGTGAACCTCTCAACAGGCAGTAACACGTGATAAACATACTGGTTACTAAAGGATCTAGCTATATACTAACTATGATCGTAGTATGAAGGAATTTACTGGCGAAAATACAACACGATTTGTTTTCGTAGATGTGCACTTGCATACACACCCATATATTTACAGATGTCAAACGTTGCTTTTCACACAATAAATAAAGTGAAACCTCTTATTTCGGGAGCGGTTATGCTGCTCACCAAAAAGATAAGCTATAATGCTAGCTTCAAATGTCAAACAGCAGTCCGCCTGATTTGTCCCAGGGCTCAACTCTAGGACACCCAAGCAGTAAATTTACTTTGTCATCAACGCCTGTGTGCCACACTTTGAGTAGTTGAGAGTCAAAGACAATTCATAACAGGCAAATTAGATGAGAGTAAGTCAAAACACTTATTTTTGTCAATTATGTGCACATGCATACCGCGCCTAGCTAGTCCCTAGCACCTCAGTTAGCCACGAGAGGCTAGTGCCTCTGGCTAGTCTACTGTCGATGTTCGAGTTTCCTGCACAGACCTAACAGGCGTTTGCTTTTTGTTGACTAGAATAAATGGTTTAACTAAAACGGTTCACCTCCTAAAGTCACTGACAGTCTTGTTTACCTGTGTGGAAAGCGAAGCCTCCTCCGCTCTTAGGATGTTGAGCACTTTCCTCCTGTCTCCTCCCTCTGTTACGTCATAAGCACGATGTTCCAGATGGATTATGGGAATGTGATATTTTAATAATAAAAACTGTCAAAACTTTTATAATTTTTATATAAAACATTTGGCTGAAATGTCAAACATTACAATACAAATGATCTGTTTAAATAAACATACAATAAAATATTTGTTTTTCCTACATTTTCATAATTTACAATAAATTTGACTATAAGGTTCAAATATACTTTATAAGTTACAGTTACATTTAGATTTAAAGAGCTATCAAAAACATGTAAACGACAATTTTATTTAAAATACTGGACTTTAGTGTTCATCTTCAGTACATCAAGAGGGCACGGAATCTCTATTGGGACGAGCCATGAACCAAGAAGTGTTGGAAGAACTCTTGGGTCTTACGCTTTTCTGTAAGATCTTGCTTTGTTGGTGACCGTAGGATCAAAGATGCAAATATAGTGGCTATAAATATAAAACAAAAATGTTATTTGTAATACTTGTAATATTACAACTACTTGTAGTAATGAGATTACTTACTCAATATGTTGACGTCTAATCGATTTTGAGCGGAATTCTTCAACAATTCTCGGAGAAAGGCAGCTATATAGTTGAACACATTCTGATGGCACTGAGGTAGCATGGAAATAATCTAAAAAATATATCAAATCATATCACATCATAACATAACAAAATAGTAACAAAGTAACAAAGTAAAAATGTCAATTTGAGTGGCAAAGATGTTGTATACCTTCACACACTGACTGGCATTGGCGCAGCATTCTAGGCACTGCTGGTAAAACGAATAGGGTACAACGGGCTCTGGTAGGGCATCCAAGAAGAGAAGCAAAGCCTCTGCTACAGAGTGATTACTTCCCGCTTATAGTCACTTGTTAAGGAATAGAATTAATAATAATAATAAATATTACAACGCATTCATCCTGAAGCTCCTACAAAAAACAAGTTGAGGCCATATAAAACAGGCAGTAGTTGAGTTTAACAGTGCAGAAAGGATACGCAGAGAATCTGGCATGCCTCTATCAAGGCAGTCCCTGATATCTGCAAATTCACTCCGAAGCCCAGGCTGCTGGAAAATATCTTCCTGTAAGAGAATACAAAGGAGTAATTAACAAATCTTTTAGTTTAAATGATTTATTGTATATATTTGTTTGTTTACATGATAACAACCCTAGTTATCCCGTTACCTGTTTAATTGCGTTGCGGAACAAATGATCAACCATCATCCACAGCTCTTTGGGGATATCAAGAGCCTTTTCACCACTACTTCCCATTTCTGGCATATTTAACTGTTTAAAAAAAAAACAAAAAAAAGGAAGAAATTATATATCTCACGTCAATGTCAAATACACGTCTATACTAATACAGATTAATATAGACATTAATATTAGGA
Source organism: Scartelaos histophorus (assembly GCA_000787155.1). NCBI lineage: Eukaryota > Metazoa > Chordata > Actinopteri > Gobiiformes > Gobiidae > Scartelaos > Scartelaos histophorus. The sequence goes on from KN492706.1 coordinate 23,333, forward strand.
GTACTGCAACTAACCATATTATAGAGGGCATCCTGAGGCATGTCCTGAATGGGCTCTCTAATTTGGCATAGTGATTTTATGGAGGTGCCATAGCAACTGGGCATATAGTTCCCAGTTACAGAGATGAAGTAGTCCTTGCCCCTCTGCAGATGAAGCACTAAAATGTCCTCAATCTGCTGCTTGCCAGAGTTCAGTTCAGATGCTGTTGTGCGGTTTACAAAAATCTCAAGGTCGATTTCCACAGTGCCACCTAAATGTTAAAGAATATAAAGAATAATAAAAATATCCACGTCTCCCTGGTTCAAGCAGAGTAGATTATCTATAAAGGGGTTCTGAACGTACCCTGAGCGATGAAACCTTTCGGGGGATTAGCAGTGAGCCATGGCTTGCAGTACGTCATTTCATTTGGCTTTGGAATGAACTCAAACTGACATGGAACCTGCCCATCATTGTAGAGGCTCAGTGTTTCTGCCTGGTGCTGCATGAACTTCACATCTTTAAAGAGGAACTGGAATAAAACATGGGATTAACAATAACTACAAATTATGAATAATATGTTAATAAATACATATACATGCATAACCAGACTTTACCTCACGCTTTGACAGTGTCACAGAAGGAATGCATTCATTCTCCATTTTGTCTATGTTTCGAACGATCTCTTCAAATGTTTTCTTATATGCATCTGCATTTACTCGTTTTATCTGTAGTACACAATAACACATTTAAGATCACTTACCAGATGCAGAATGATGCATTATAATAAAATAAGCAAAAACAATTGTTATTTACCCCAATTACTAGCAAAGAACTGACTGGTTTGTGGTCGCTGGTCTTCAGTGCCATATGACTTTCGTAATGTTTTTGCTTAATGTTCTTCCCTTTCCATAAGATGCGGTCGCACCACGCTGGCACACGACACTTCTCACTGAGGTTAGAGGGAATTTATTATTATTATTTATCATTCAAATGAGTTGAGGACACTCACCCAGTGACACTGAAGAGTGTCAGTGGGCCATCCTTCATTATTACCTTGTATCCCACAAGTCAGAGCCAGCGTCATATTTGTAGGTGGGCTGAAAATGGATCTCTCCCTCCTCAAAGCCAACAAATACAGCCTCCTCATCGATCTGTCGCTTGAGCTATGAGTGAATAAAGGCAGTGTCATAGATCAGTATGACTATAGAAAAATATTAATCATAACATGGAGTCCCCATGGCAGTGAAGTGGTTGACTACCTGGCTTACACACTGAGCAGCTTTTCAAACTTTGTTTTTTTGAGATCAGTTTTAAACATTATATTATAGGATTTTAACCAACTAAGAAGAGCAGCATGTGCAGTTCAAAGTACACAACAGCCAGAAATAAGGAACTGTCGAATTTAGTGAAATGAGCGGTTTGTTTTTCCTGTATCCACGAAGAACGTGCAAGCTAAGGAGTTATAGACATTTGCTGTGCTACAGGATTTTTACACCATATCATATCACCAAAATCTTCCAGAAGAAAGTCAGAGCAGAGTGAGAGCCTTTCCAAGGGGTGTCTTGCCTACGAATGAAAGTGGTTCAAGCTTGAATTGATTCTCCAATCTTCGGGTTAGGGGTCAATATTTTATGTATAAGGGTCAATGACATGACGCTTGTCCAATTGTAATTTCCTTAAGTTAAAAAGGTTCAAATTTTTAAACTTCTTTGAAATTACTCTAAATCTAATCAAAATGATTTTATTTTTTTGGGCATATTTTCTGAAGTGTTTTGTAATCCCACATGAAGTTTCAGCTTTCTAGAATAGATATTTCTCTTATAATGGTCAAACAAATATTGTTTGGGCGTGTCCATGTTTTCAAATATGTTTTCAAATATCAATATCATGTTCACATTAGTCAGAACTTAATATCCCAACCGTGATTTAGAAAATAAAACAAGTTTAAAGGTTATTCTCGGTCACACCACATGACATTTTTTAAGGTCATAGCCAATTCATTTACAAAAAATAAAAAATATTAACACTAACAATGCTTAATGTAAATGTCAAACAGAGATTTACGCATACCTGACATTGTATATATTTGAAATTAATAGAAGCAAAAGCTTAAAATTTGCCTGTTGAAAATCCTTATATATCATTGACCCATAACTACCTGATCATAGTTGTGCAGAGTCTCAAAGTCCTTTTTGCTGATTAGTTCTTTAACATTGTCGACATCAAGGTCACTTATTCTGTAGTTTAGGTCCCCTATCCACAGAACCACACTGCAAAAAAATACATTATTATAATAAATTATTGGAAACATATGAAAATGCGTCATAAAAATAGTCAAGGAATCATACTCGTGCTTCATGATTGATAAAGAAGGCTGTGTGGGGTCAAGGTGCCGAAACTGAAGGCGACTGCATATGTCTTTGAAATCCTGATTACGTCGCTCATATTCCTCTGTGTGGGCAGCGAGGTGACAGTTAACCACACAGATATCAGAGTTGTGGAAGTGAAAGCGGATAGATACTGCACCCTTGTTCCCCTGTCAAGGATGAGCAAATCAAGTTAAACAATGCAAATGTAATATAAAACTTAATTACTGGACATTATATTTACCATTCTTCCCATAATGCCAGTACCCACTGTTTCAGCCTCAATATCAGAGATAAACTCTGCATGTTCCTTCTTTATGTAGAAGAGAAGCATAATGCCCACCAAGCGCACCAACTTCACCTGTAGAGGGTTAGATACAGACTAAATAAATATTAAAATGAATCATAGCTTTTCGTTTAGGTTTTCCCTGGTAAGCTCTAAAGTGATCTTGTCAGCAAGGTGAATTCTCGTGATATTCATTCAAACTCAAGAAAATCCATCTCATCAGGCTCCCATGTAGGGCCCGGGTCATCAGTGGGACGAAGTTTGAATTTTTTTTTAACATGCAGAGGATAAGCGCATTTCTAGACTAGAAACAATTGAACAATTATTCCAACTGGTTTAAGCTTGAGTTTTCTGTTTCACTGAACAGTTTCAAAAAAATGTCTGAATCTTCGAACATTTCCTTTCCTGTGAGTTAGAACTATTAAAGCTGTTAATGAGCAGAATTCAATTCAGAGTGCACTACACAAATCAGACATTAGCCAGAACCTTTTTTTTTTTTACAGTGGCCTTATTTACTTTGCAAAATGGAGATTATCACTGACATAGCATTCTTTAAAATAGTAATATGTAAAACAAAAAGATGACCTACCCCAAATGTTTAATTTAACTGAATGTAATTTACTTAACAGGCTCAGTTCTCAATTAACAATGAAAAAAGTGCTTACTAAAGCATACTTGGCCTCTGGATGTAGCCCCTCGGTCACTGCCTTTGTCCACTCCAGCTCTTTAGGGGTGTCACTGAAGAAGAAAGCCTCTTTGCTGAGGTCCAGCTCTTGGAAACTGTTATAGAGGAAGGAAAATGTTACTTTGTGTTTGGTAAATCTGAAGTGTGAAATTTGATTTCTGAAGTTATTTTTTTGTACATTTAGATGCAAAAAGAATGAAAATCCATCCACTGTGGACATGGTGGGGCCAGATAAACATTAGTCAATAGATAGGTAGGAATCTATCTACCAATAGGTAACAAAGCTACCTTATTATCTGGATTACATGGTTTACGTACGGCTCTTACGCACTCCACAGACGCAAGACGCTGTTAACTAAACAATGCAGTGGTTTTTGGCGGGGAAGTCAAAAAGGAGCAAAGCAAAACAAAGGTGATTCTAGGGGATTCATTCCAGCTTCGGCTGCACTGAAGCAGATGAGGGTCTAAATTACTTCTGGTCAGGTAACTTATGTTTATCATTTGAAAATGTACTTGATTTCCAGCTTGAAAAATGTTTTTCAGGACAAAAATGCCATATCCTGTGTCTGAAAAAGTGATTTTCAATGCAAAAGAAAAAGTCCACAGCAGCCACTGTTGTTGTATTAGTAGTAGTTGTATTTACAAGTCTTGTGCAGTGATGAGGAGCAAAATTGTTTTTGAGGATAAACTACTTCATTAAAAACATGAATGTAAATCTAAAGTAATTGCCAAGATTTTGCACAGCATTACTCTCATGCAACAATTTAATTATAATTCTGAATGTTATTGCAGTAGCAGATAACAGTTAAAGATAACAGTAGCAGTCGCATCAACAATGCACCAGCTGTAAAGGTTTCTGGCTTAAGGAGAAGGCAGAAGGGGCAGAGGTTTCAAACATGCACAGCATTTGAAAAAGGACAATCACTGTATTCCTTGTTCCTTGGAAAATCCTCTATACAGCCTTTAATAAATCTACAATAAACCTACCCTTTGGTGTAACTTACCCCACACAATAAATGTCTGGAGGTTCAACAGTAGAGCTGAGCCATGGACTGAGACTCTCCTTTGGCGTTTGTCCATTCACATTGTATGTGCCAAGGAAAAAGCTGGAGGAGGAGAAGGCAAAGAAAACAAAACAAAATATATTTTACTAGCCCTGTTATACTGATATTGTGAGAACGCCACTGATTGGCTTTTGCCAGATTTTGCACATCAGTGTTGAAATGTTGTAATGTTTACGACTTGAAATTAGGTCAGCTCAGGGCAAGCAATTACCCAGCATGCATAGCAGCAAAACAAGGAAACACCAATCAGATGTTTCCGGTCCCCAAAAAACACAAACACACCCACACTGACTCGCATGAACAAATTGGAGCTCCAAATTTACCTTGCTCCAAGTCTCAAGAGAAGGGGAGGAATCCCCTTGGGTAACACGAAAACACAAACATACATAACATAAACCTATATGTATATCAAATTAAAACTGATAGAAATACATTTTATGCATTAAAAAAAAAAATTCACAATACAGTGTGAAATGGAAATATTTATTTGCGATCTGCAATATTAAACATGTTGTAGCTTTATGTATGGGAGCAATATTAGATCAATCACACCAGCAGGGGGCAGTAGAACTTTATCCAATACATTAAAGTGTAACCAACTAAAATTATGTCCTTAAATTTCATGTAGCCAAGTTTGGGGGGACGGTTGTATTTAAAAGATGCTGAGAAAGAGGGCCAGAATTTAGTACAGCTCTACGAACACAGAAAAAGCAAACCCACAGATGTTGACTCATTCTATTGCATAACATTTCATGGATTTAAAAATACATAGGTATGATACATTTGGGACAAATACAGCTCAGTCCAGAAACATTTCAAATGTTAAAGTTAAATAAGGTCAGACGTCTAATATTACTACAACTACAGTACAATCTACTATCTAAAAATATTCCATGTAATTGTAGAAGTTTAATTATTTATAAACTGTGAAACTGTAACACAACATCAGGAAATATTTTGCATAATGTAGTTATATATACGTGGGGATTTATTTAAGGAGCTGCCAAGATATCACAAAAAACATCACCATGTTCTAGTTATTGATCAATGTAAGCAAACTCTGACTTTCCAAAACCAAAATGATTGAATCCATTTGATGTAAATATCACCAATACAGTTGCTTTGGGTGAGAAATATTTGGATAGTTACTTTTGGATAAGCAATAGCAAAAATATCCTTAAAGGGCAAAAATCTTTAAAGGATTTAAAAATTAAAATTAAATTACTCCACTTTCTGATCTTGTATGTTATAATGTTGTTTCCTCATCACAGACATACCTGAAGTTGTGTTTTGTTTTTTATCTGCACGTTAAAAAAACAAGATCCTGCATACTAAGGCTGAGTTCTTCTCTTAAACAGGAAACACTCCCATTTCCAACTCCTGCCTTGTGATGTTGTAATACATGAAGAGCTCCACTCTGTTTTTAAACTCCATAGACCTTCACTAGAATTATTTGGATAATTTCAGCCTCTTTAATCTTTACTAAACTAAAGGTAAAAGGTAGTTCTTAATATAAAACTACCGCTCCATAACATCACAAGGTGGAAGAAAGTATTTTGAGCTTTAGAGACAGATCTTTTTTTATAAAGGATCTTTAAATGTTCTAATCTATAGGAGGTTAATGAAGCTACGGTACCTGAAGTCTTCCAGGTAGGTGTAAAGGTCCTCATTCTTCAGCAGCTCACAGCGGATAAGGTTATCCCGCAGGCCGAACTGAGGCATGGCCAATATCTGAGCTTTGTTAGATGCCGTGTGGCTGGAGGAGCGCACCAGATCATCCCTGTCCTCCCGACTGGAGATGCCCTGACTGCACATCACAAAGGAGAAAAAGCAGTCAGGCATAGCTACAGACAGAACTAAACCCATCAGACAGAAACTGTAACGCCAACGTTGAGTAGTTTTCCTTTCCCGAACAGAGGTAGAGAGCCATTAGTGAAAAGCTTCTCTACTGAGAGTATACAACAAAAGACAGAGCTTTGAAGAGCCATGACAGTTGCTCCAGTTAAACACTCAAATGTTGAGCAAAATAACAAAGCTACATGGAGAAGAGCTATTTCTGTTTGGTCGATATAGAATAGAGGGCAGTAAGAGACAAGAAATCTAAGACCATTCACTCGGAAATGTTCCAGGAATATACTGTAACTTAACACCACTCTGACAACTTTAATTACATTATATAGGGCATATTCTGTGTTGTTACGTTTCTGTATACATTTTCTAATACTTTAATTTACCTGTCTTGGCTTGAAGATAGTTGGGACTTCTGTAGATCACCGTTGGAGCTGGAAGCCTTTTCTTTCTCAACAACTTGTTTTTGGTCTGATGTTTTTCCTGAAAAGAAGAAACTGTTTGTCAAAGATACAAAAAGATCCGAGATTATAGATTACTCAATTTAACAGTAGACATTTTTATAGATTTTAAAAAGAAAATTCACAATAGACAGCCATGTACAAACTCAACAAGAAAGAGTACATTGCAAAGAGTAGGACAAAGTCAAGATACACAAGTAACAACGTATACCACAACATGCAGTAACCACAACATGGAGGACAATGACTCTTCTAACCATATGGCTTTCACTTTATCTTTCATTTGAAACAAGTCCTGTTTAGGAAATGACCTATTTTAAATAACAGCCATGAGACCATTACATAAACAACTCTGAACGTGTAGTGAAAAGAAACCATGCAATTAACATAGATTCAGCCTGCTATGTCAGCTACTTTATATTGACAGTTAAAATTTTACCGTTCTATGACTCAAAGATGCTAAGCGCAGTAATATGCAGTGTGGAGGCCCAACACTTGTGGCCTTTGTGCACCAGTTTGGTAAGAACTTTCAAATGTGAGTGAGATCCAAGTTAAAAATGAAATATAGGGGGGGAAAAAACCTGCAATGAATCTGCAAAGTCAGGGACCCTGTTGTCTGGCCATTAGACTGTGTGTGGACACGCTTTGCGGCAGGCTACAGTTTGTGCATTCTAAGTAGCTGGGTTTTACAGCCAAGTGTGAAGTATGAGACAGCATGAACACTGTTTCTTGCAGCTTGGTGGTGAATAGAGTGGGCAGTTGAGAAAAGATAAGTTTTGAATAAATTACATAAAAAAGGTAATGAAAAATGCAATATTCACAAAAGAAATTTAGTTACAGCTTAAATGGATTAGGAAGTGTTTGTTATATCATTGGTAGTTAAAAGTATGAGCAAACTGTGACATTCTTAAAAAGTAGTAAGAGTAAAATTAGATGCACTGTTACAAAAGACTTGATTAGCACTTGAGCTCCAAATTTCACAAGCAAATATTAACAATGTATCATAAACAGAGTAGGAAAGTAGCTTAGACACATTAAAGAATATTCCACATTCCTATCCATGTAATAAGCTTAAAACCAAGCCAGTGAAGGCGTATAGTAATAACACAAACTATACTACTTATCGGTGTCCATCTGTGGGTTACTATAAGTGCTGAAATAATGAAATAACAGTGTGAACCTTCCGCAACAGCAACAGAAAGGCAACAGTTGCACAAGTTCCACCTTAACTCGATTCACCATTAATAAATAGCATAACGTAAGCCATATAAAAGGATTTTATAGATCTCTTTCGGATTAGACCAGAAAATTGCGTCTAACAGCTTCAGTTGAGAGAAAACCTACAGAGTGAGGAACACATGATTAAACACAAACTGAACACAACTAAAACAAAGTATAGATACACACAATTTTTCCCATTCAATTTCAATGGCTACATGTAAAACTTAAGACAAGTAGTGCCACCAATCTCGGCGTAGCTGTGCATAAAATTGAAATAGCCGATTTACAACAGGTGTGTCGCTAGCTTTACATGAGCATACCAGTGGACCTCATTTGTATACATTAGCTATGAAACTGCTAGCATTAACCACACATCTCTACCAAAGAAAATTCATTCTAGCTAACACCCACATGATTAAAAGTGCTGATAATAGCTCGGAAACGTGGAACAACCTGTGTGCTCTTATTTCTTTCGCCTACCTGGCGATCATTAGGCTATGCCCTCTCGAGCTAACTAAATTAGCTTTGTTAGCATTAGCAGCAGCTTGATAGCAGCTAAAGTGGTAGCATCCTGAATACACATCAAATCTATTACGAGCTCAAGAATACCTATGTGCCAAATCTGTCAAAATACAATAATTTTATTCATACCAGCGTCTTTCACCGCCCTAGACATCTCCCCGCACTGCTCCCTATCATTGTGTATGCAAGTGCAATGTCCACTTTGTATGAGACCTGCCCATGCTAATGTAATGATGGGAGGAGTCTATATGCATGCCCCTCTCTGGCAGAAGAGCAAAAGATACAAAAGATAAGGGACCTTAAGCAAACTGTATAGCAACAAGAAATCTATAAAAGCAATCAAATGTAGGTATATGTATATGGGCTATTTACATTCGACTTAACAATTCAGGTCAAATATTAACCAATTAGTGGCTATGCAAAGTATAAGGAATAATTTTATGCTCAATTTTGAAAAGAATCAGTGTTCATCACACCTCAAGTACTCACCAGATTTTCTCCTTTGACTGAGCCTCGCAATCTTTGAGCCAAGGGGAGCAAAAGCCTGTGTGACACTTCCTGACCCTTTGGTGGGTTTCTGGTATTTGTCAAGCCACTCAAACTTGGGCACCTGGGCAGAAGTCTTGCACACATCTAGAAGAAAACAGAGATACCAAATGTCAATGAATAGTAATGTACTGATTTACATTTGTGGTGCTTCTATTTTATTAAAGTTATGTTAACAACACATTTGAGCCGTTCATCTTACTTGTTCCATATGCCTTCCCTTTAACCCAACAAATCTCAGAACTACATGAAACAAAAAATGGCCAAAGATCATTAATGTTATTTTTCATTCACTGTCCAGTGACAGTGCACATACTGTAGCCACAGTTGCCCTGAGGCTGACACACATGCAAGGGTATAAACAATTACAGCAGTTAGCTACCATTTCACAACAATGTAGTCATCCAGAAGATTGATCTAAGCAATGCCATCGATGCCTCATCATCTCATCAACATAGAATAGTACCACAGCTTTATAGCTTACACATAATAAGGGGGGAAAGAGAAGCAATTGATGCCACACACATCTGTGTGACTTCCTGTTGACTATGAATACCAGAAAGAATGCCACAAATCAGCTTCATCAAGACAGCTATTTGTGACTCACATTTCAGTTTGTATACCAATAATAGTACATCTTATTTTTTATTTCTATACTTAAAGTAAGAGTAACTCATCAAACTGTAAAACTATTTTTATCATCCAAGATCTCATCCAAGGTAAGATGGTCAGGAACAGTACTATGCAAAACATATGTCCAAATACATTTTCTAAAAATGCCTACCTTGAATCTTTTTCACACTCTTGTGCTTGACAACAGATGCTAGATTACTTGAATGTTCCATCCTCTGTATAACTCTCTAGGACTTTTTGTTGCCCATCATCAAGCATTTTAGTTTGTATCCATATTTTTGTAGAGCACACTGAACAAAACCCACTTAGGTTTCTACACATTCCTAAAAAAAAATAAAAAATTAATAAGTGGCTCTAATTCTTTAAAATTAATAAAAAATTGCGAGGTAATCCAAAGCTCTTAAGAGACATTTTTCTAATAGTGTTTCTTTCGTTTCCTTCGGGCAAATGTTTCCTGATACACTCACCTACTCACACCTTAAAACTCCTCCTCTTTTTGGAGTTGTCACCATGTGTTGTTTTCAGAACATTCAGTCAATCCAAACTAAGACAATATTAATACTATCTTAGCCCAAACTTTGTACACATAATATTTTAATAACAACAGTGAATGTAATTTAAGTTTGAAATACTCAGGAAAAAAATGTAAGTTCATTATGCAACCTCGAGACATTGCTTGACTTGCTCTGCCGGTTTCCTGTGATGGGCCATGCAGATAGTTTGTTCTGTTTTGTCAGCAGGTGGTTTCTGTATGCAGTAGATACAAATGAGGCTGATGGCATAGATACTAAACAATTTTGACAATTCTTATATATGGGCCACCGTAAATGTAGCAGTGTAATGATAATTCGTTGGATGGTTTCATTTGCCACCATAAACTCACAATACTACATACCACTCCAGGCTTTGTTGATCTCACTGAGGAAGAGGCGTGACTGGGACCCAAAAGGAAGTCGGAGCTCCACTTCATATTCTAAGAAGCTTATTCTTATTCTTGTGTCAGCGCCTGTTAGAATATGCAGAGTATACTTTAGCAGCCATAGCCTCAACAAATCTGGCACACAGTTTTGTTGTATCTTACCAACAACAGCAAGTTCCTCAGGGGAAGACACTTTAAAACACATAATAGGCCAGATTAATGCTTGGGGGCAGTGGGCTATTTCCACTTCACCTTGAGCAAACGGAAATAAATATAATAAAACATGAAAAACTAACCTTCCACAATGGCAAAGTCAGTTGATATTGGAATAATATCCTCTAGTGCAACATCATCAGCAGTTATGGCCATTCTCCTGTGTCTGTATAAGAAGACTCTGCAAAACACCAGTATTGTAAGGCATAAAGCCTACTTGATTCAATGTGGTTTATTTAATATTAATTTCGAATTTAATCAAGCTACAAAGAAGTTTCAAATGCACCATTAAATGAAATGTATTATAGGTTACTCACGCATATTCCTTTTCTGATTCCACCAGCCCCAGCAGTCTGCTTTCAGTCACATCATCACAGAGGATATCACATTGGACAGCATGTTAAGAGTTAGGGCACTAACAGCAGAATATATTTTACACTTAGCTAAAGTGTTAAGACATAAACTAAAGAGACACACACCTTTTGTTTTTGTTTTATTTAAAATCATTGTGGAGATCGAAGGCAAACTGAAAAACTAATACAGAAGATAACATAAGAGGCTTCATAAAAATAAAGAGACTACTATTCCCCACCACACAAGCGCTTGTGTGGTAGGGTATGGGTACACTGTTACAAAAGTGCCATCTTGTGGCTCAGACACTTTACTACATCTTTTGACAAAAGACACGTCAAAGTGTAGTACAAAAACTGTTGAAAAAAAAAGAAAAGTCAGAAGTTTTAAAGACTATTTTAAAGATCGAATGTGAATCTGCAGTTACAGGGTCTGCGTAATCTCAAAACTGCGGATTACTGACAAAAATCAAACCAAGGATACTATACGGCAGCTTTCTTCCCTTTGCAGAGTTTCCTGAATAGCGACGGATTGGTCCATAGCGAAGGCAATGGTTTGACAGCTCTTCTCCCACGCTCGCAGTCCAAAATAGCCTTGAGGCGGCGTTGGTGCGTCCTATAGTCCCATGGTACTAAAGGGAAAGACACGTGCGTCAAGAGCACTGCCGAGGAGGGACTGCAAATGCCACATAGATCCCTTATCAATCCAGATGTGTTGTTGAACTTTCTCTTTTGGAGCTTCCTTCACTGGCCCAGCCCAAACCGAGCTGCCACGCACTGAATCGCCACCGACGTTTTACGTCACGGATTGAGCTGCCGGGCTCGGTCGGTCTGGGATTAGACCTCAAGGCGCAGATTATATGTGGAGTGGATCGGCTCTGGCAGATAAAGGCTGTGACCCTCGAGTACTAACAATTTAAATAAACAAAAGTGATTTTAGACTCACTGGCAAATAAAACCAGCTGATTTTTTTTTAAAATCAAAGGAAATGCCTATATTGGCTATTGCATAAATTGCCCAGTAGTTCAGTTAGTGTCCTAAAATCTCTTATGCGATAAAGAAAGGTCTATAATGATTTTTTGAAAGGCCTGCAATTAGGCCCAAACCAGATTGTTGTGTCTGTGTCCCATTTTTTCAACATTATTTGGGAAAATGGTCACAGCAAGTACCGGACAAGAACTTTAACAGGAATATAGTTTATTAGATTTTACATTACATAGATTACATGCCATGATGCAACCACTGTATTTTGTACAGTAGATTATAGGCTCCTAGAAATTTGAATATACAATTTAATTATTTAACATAAGATTAACATATTAAACAAACGTTGCACATCTCAGTAAAAATGTACAACATGCTGAAGCATTACCTTCACAACACCTTAACCTGGAATATAATGTAGTATCTTATAAAGTGCATATGTCTTTGCTGTGCTTTTCTCACAATGGCTTCAATATAGGCAACCCATGCTGGTAGAAGATTATTTCATGGGATTTCTTCTGTAAATTAAGGCACAGGTGAAAGTAAGAAAATCACAGTGGTCCTTAATTATGATAACAGCCTGGGTGAAATGCACTGAATTATTTAATTATAAAACATTCCATGGATTGTCTTTATGGAGTGACAGCTGAGCGATGTGGGCTGACATGAATAAATGCTCATTTATTTTCTTTAAAAATACTGTTCAAACCCTTGTAAATTGGCCTTGAACTTGAAAATATTGGGAACAGAAGGCAAACCAACAGAAATGCAATAAAGTCAACATAAATGCAATACAATGCCATAGTCTATTTACAAATGAGTATAGTCTGTTATAAAACTCCTGTGGATTGATATAACACAGTGCATGTACGCTCTCACTTATAGCATCAAACTAACAGCAAAAACAATCAGAACTGCAGTAATTAGTTGTGAGTGCAGCTGGGGTCCTCTTGTGGCCAAAGAGGGAACATTCAGCGTGCCGTTGAGCCATAGGCATGAGGTGACAGTGGCGTTACAGCACTCCAGCTGACATGGGGGTTGGGTAGAGGTTTTGCAAGAAGTGTGCCCTGAACAGTTCTTGGTGCATCCAGCTGTCCACTGTAGACTGGTGCCTAAGATCTCCTTTTTCAACTGATTAACAAGCATAAAATTAAAACACAAAGGAGAGGTACATAAAAAAAAAATGCAAAGACATCTTACCTGACAGTGTGGTTGTAATGCAGTGCAAACCTGCACTTTATTAAAACTTGTGTAGCAGACTGCGCCATTGCATTTTCCAGTATGACATTTATTTCCCTGAAAAAGCATGAACAACAAGTTAGGGGTTAACTAGTTTCTGATTCATGCTTTGTTTTAGCAGACACTTACTCTTTGTGTGGTTGGAGCAGGTCTACTGGTTGTTGGTGAAGGAGATATGGTTGTAGGTCTGCTAGTTGTTGTAGTCACTAAAACAACAATAAAAATATAAATAAATAAGGGGAATATCATACATTTTCAGCCATATTAATATTGGGGTAGTAGTAGTAGGGTCGTAATAATACTGTAATATAGCTATAAATAATTAAGTGCACAAAATATAAAAATTGAATATTATATTAAATTATTTTTCATTATATGTTTATTTCTATTATGCAAATCTCTTTTGTATAAATGACCACAGATTTTGCAGAACAATTGAGAAGACATTCTACATACCTGGTGTTGTGGTCATCATCATGGAAGCAAACGTATCATTGAGGCAATCGGTTGAATTACAGCAGCTGACTGAGCAGTTACTTTGAGATGTATTACCACAGCTCATAGAACAGGAGGCACTGCAGCTAACAGTGTAGCAAATGTTCATCACTCTTATTAACTACAGCGTAGCAAAAAGACAATTAAGATTTGCATTTGAGTGAGACATGGGAAGTGAAAATACAATGATCGGACTCAGTTTACCTCACAATAGTCGTAACCAGGAGGACACATGGTGGCGTTTTGACTCATGTACATAGAGTAGCAGTCTGAGTAGTTACACATGAATGACGGGCAAGAGATCTGTAATAAAAAATAAATATGATATGAAATAAGAAACATTGTACTACACAGTTCTTACTAAATTGCTTCTTACATTGCTCATGGAAGAATTACTCCAAGCAGTGGTTCCAGTTGCCCAACCTCCTGAGATGAGATTCAGTTAGTTTACTTTTCACTCCTGTGCTAGAGGTTATGACTAGAGCTTACCAGTGGTGCTAGTAGTGGACATAGTGGGGTTCATGCCAGAGGTTGATGAGGCAGGTGAGGGAGAGCCTATAAGAAAAAACAAAAAACATTTAATCAATTTATCAGTTTATCTTGCAGCCACACTACATAACATTTATATCTGTGTAATCCCAGTAGTTATCCTAATAGTTATCCTAATCCTGTGTAATGGATGTAGTCATCCAGTTAGAATCCAATGAAAAAGAAAAAAAATTATTCTGTAAACTTTTTTTGAGTGAAGACGTTTAGCAGGTCATCCAGGCAGCTTCTTCAGTTCGGGTCAAATTGCAGATGGACGGATACCTGCCTAAAGCAAGGAGCTAACTGCACTACTACACTTCATTACCTTTGTTCAGCTGACGGAATACAAAATTTTGCTTTTGCTTTGATCAAATCAAATTTGCTTTGATTTTGTGAGATGATTAGTAGTATACCATGTAATGTGTGCTTTTATTGCTTTATTATCATACTTCAAATGCTGCAGTGAAGCACAGCTAAGACTTTATGATATCCCAATACTGTATATATACCTCCAGTGGATCCTGTTGTGGCAACAGTGGAGGGGCTTACAGATGGCAGTGCCGTGTTTACAGTTGTGCTAACAACTTGGGAATTTGCTGTAGCTAGAGTTGTGCTGGTCGTTGCTGTGACTACTTTTGCTGTGGTTGCAAGCTGTGTTGTAGCATGGATGGTGACAGATGATGATGAAAAAGGGGCTGTAGTGGTTGTTGTTACAGCTCCAGATGTGGTGGTTGTCATGGCAGTGGTTGCAGTTACAGCTGATGATGTGGGTGCGGCTGTAGTGG
Source organism: Scartelaos histophorus (assembly GCA_000787155.1). Classification (NCBI taxonomy): domain Eukaryota; kingdom Metazoa; phylum Chordata; class Actinopteri; order Gobiiformes; family Gobiidae; genus Scartelaos; species Scartelaos histophorus. The sequence goes on from KN492706.1 coordinate 38,457, forward strand.
TTGTTGTTACAGCTCCAGATGTGGTGGTTGTCATGGCAGTGGTTGCAGTTACAGCTGATGATGTGGGTGCGGCTGTAGTGGTTGTTGTTACAGCTCCATTTGTTGTGGTTGCAGCGCTTGTAGGTGTAGCTCCAGTTGTGCTGGGGGCGGCTGTAGTGGTGGTAGTTACACCTCCAGTTGTGGTGGTTGCAGCCGCAGCGCTTGTAGGTGTAGCTCCAGTTGTACTGGGGGCAGCGGCAGTGGTGGTAGTTGTGGTAGTTGCACCTCCAGTGGTGGTAGTTACAGCTACAGTTGTTGCAGGTGTAGCTCCAGTTGTGGTGGTTGCAGCCGCAGTGGTTGTAGTAGTAGTAGCTTCAGTTGTGGTGGTTCCAGCGGCAGTGGTTGTAGTAGTAGCTCCAGTTGTGGTGGTTGGAGCCGCAGTGGTTGTAGTAGTAGTAGCTTCAGTTGTGGTGGTTGGAGCCGCAGTGGTTGTAGTAGTAGTAGCTTCAGTTGTGGTGGTTCCAGCGGCAGTGGTTGTAGTAGTAGCTCCAGTTGTGGTGGTTTCAGTGGCAGTGGTTGTAGTAGTAGCTTCAGTTGATGTGGCTGTGTGACGAGGCACAAGTGGGGCTGATTTTAGTTGCTTTTATTGTGTGTTTTAAATTGTATGTTTTTATTATGCTTTTAGCCTTCCCCTCCCCAGCTTGCTGCGTAGACATGGGATCCATAATGCAGCCTATCTTAAACTCTTGGATAATTATTTGGAGGGATCACCAATTTTGGTAAGTCACGGTTTTCACCAGAGCCAAACCTGGTCGTCCCAGACCAACATGGACCTGATGTTTTATTATTTTAGTCTGTTTATTCTTTATTTTAATTTAATCGTTCACCTAGTTTTACTCATGCTTTTTAAGCATGACATTATTTGAATTTAATTTTATTGTAATAAATTATTTAATTATTTTAATTAAATCGTTTATATTTTTACCCCCCTTTTTTTTTTTTTTTTTTTTAAACCATATTAAAGATGAAAACAACTGCCCTTGTAGCCTAGTAGCTTTTACAATGTATGGTAAAACACATGAAAAACAATAAACCCCAACCTGTGACAGTTGTGGCTGCAGTGGTTGTAGTAGCTCCAGTAGTGGATGTGGTTGCAGTTGTAACTCCAGTTGTGGTAGTTGTGGCAGTTGTGGTAGTTGCCCCCAAAATTGGTGATATGGGCAGAAGTAATCCTAAAAGGAATAGATGCCAGTTCCCTATAAATTCAATTCAAGAAGAAACATAATGAGGAATGAGGATATAAGTAAGATTGTATTGCATCATAATTTGCATGTTTAGTATGATTAATCCACATCATTTAAACATTTTGAAGTGAAGTGAAACTGTTCACTGTTTAAATTCCATGTGTCAGTTTTTATGCTGCTTTACTAATAATATTTTTTTTGATTGCTGTGTGTTGCTTGGAAGATAAAACATTAATAGTTATGAAATTGTTAAGATCAGTTAAATTATTTCTTAAAAATTCCTTCCACAATGGCAACCTGGCAGGAGCAGTGAGTCTCAAATGGAGCACTTGATAACATGCACATGTAAAGCATTTCTAATAGAGAAGGTAATCAGTACAACATTGCAGGTTTTAGTCTATTTTGTATTGCTAGTGCAAATTCAGACTTTACATAAAGATCTTTTCAACAGCCTAAATAAGTTGGCATACTAAATCTTAAACATACAATAATGCAGATAATTACCTTTTAAAGCCATTGTTGAATGCCAGACAGCTTTTGATCCAGCCTATAAAAACGTGACACCAATTACAATGCCCCATAACAGAATAACATTTGACATGGCAAAATCACAGACTCTGATGTCCACTGCAACTCAAACTCTTTACCTAAGCAGGAGTTTTCTATATATTTTCGTTTGCTTTCACTTATTTAAATTTAGAATCTTTGTATAAACATTTGCACTGTGGTGATGGTAGTTCCCAGTAATATTAACCCAAGGTGACACTATAGGTAAGGTGGTAGGCTTTATTAGAGAACGCAATTAAAAGATGTTTGTTCGTTGGATTGGGCCCCTTGGGAAATGGTGATGGTTTGTTATTTTACTCTTTC